>JAVTVY010043465.1:0-19831 GCA_036873755.1 Hanleya hanleyi | reverse complement strand
TCATCACCGGCAGTGCGCGCGCGGGTCAAATGGTCACATCCAGGTCAAACGGTCCAATGTCCAATGACACAATGTTGCGGCATCGCTATAGTCAGAGCTTGAGCACAAAAAAGGGGATTCTAGATGAACCTGGGAAAGATGGGCAGTTCCATTTGGACCAATCAGCGGTCGAGAAAAAGAGCCAATCAGCGGTCGAGAAAAAGAACCAATCAGCGGTCGAACAATCAGCCAATCGAATTGGGGTACTCACGGTGTGCTTTCGCCTACGTCCGCGCCTACATCTGGGTTCTTGTACACCCGGGTAATGTTTTCTGGACATGGATGGGTTACCTTTGGCTCCATTCTAGGCCACTGATTGGTTAATACGGTGTTCAAAGCCACTTTCCTGCATTATGCTCATATAACTTATAGTAATAAACTTAATCTATACGTGTTGGACGAGTCTTCACTCACCGTCTTCCTTTACACGTACCTCAATGAAATGCCCGCTCCAAACCTAGACCAAAACACGTACTTGGTCTCATTGGCTCTCTATTTTACTATAGCGCTCTTGCATTCTAGCATTGATGGGTTACATTTTGGCCCCATCCTACACCACTGATTTCAGTTTGACTGAATCTCCACATTGGGCATTTATGCATTATGAATAAAACACACAAGACAGGGTTTTTTTGGTGAGATCTCATTTTGTTTTTTATTCAGTAACAACAACAACGTGAGAACAACCACGTGAAAACTGAAGCCCAGAACAGGGGGGCTTGTACATTGAAAGAACTGAAGCCCAGAACAGGCGGCTTGTACATTGAAAGAACTGAAGCCCAGAACAGCGGGCTAGTAAACTTAAGCCCAGAACGGGGCTTGTACATTGAAATGATGGGCGGCCCAGTCATATACGAGTACATCGCAGTCCTCGGCCTTGGGGTACTCGTCAAACATCTGTACGATTATAGATAAGGGTCTTCCCCGGCATCGACGGTACAGGTAAAACAAGCAATATTGTCCGCACACGCTACTGGTCAGGCTTTGCAACGTTTGACTGTTCCAACACCACGTCTCTGTGCCTTGATCCATGAAGTCTGTTAAATCGGGATGGAGGGGTGGCAGGCCGTACGGGTCAAAGTATTCCCCCTGCTGTTCTGTCAAGTACACGGCCACCCAATGTTCACCGGGCCGATCCATCGGGTCCGTGTTGTGAACGTATGCAGCAGGATACATGCGGTCTACTGGGGACACATCTCGGGCGAACACCCCTTGAAAGACCATACGTGTCTCTGGGTCATTCTCCAGCACGGTGGTTATCTGGTCTGTATCCATGTTAGGTGGAGAAGTCACACAGGACGTTGCGCGCTTTGTCCACTTGAATGATGTTGTCATACTCGGCGTAGCACATCACATTGACGGTGCTCCGGAGGGCTCGTGCAAAGTGGATTTCCAACCGTAAATTGCCTTGCTTGGCGAGGGCCAGCTGATGGTCGTTCTCTAAGGTGGGGGTCAAATCGAAACAGAGCAACGTGTATCCGTTCCCGTAGTCCTCCCGACTGATGAAATTCCCTTCGTCCTGGTTGATTTGACCGGTGGCTGTAAACAGGCTCTGATAGGCTCGAATGAAATTCCTGCGCCCAAAGTTCGGTGTTAGGGCCGTGGCTGGCACCTGTTGTCCATCCACATGCAGGGCCACAAAATTGATGCCGAAATGTTGAAAGTCAAACGGATTCTCTGGGTAGGCTCCGCTGAAACTGATATTTTCCACACAGGCCAGGATCAATCGCTTGGGTAGTTCCCCCAGGAACAGGTTTTCTTTGTTGGCGCCCATATTTCCAGCAGGCACAGAGCACACTTTGGTTTGCACACGTCGGATAGGGTACTGGGCTGGTTTTGTTTCCAAGGCTTTCATGTGTCCCAATTGAACGGCCGGATTCGGTTTCACTTTTCGGACATACAGGACTGCCTCTTGGATAACAATCTTATAGTCAGCTGCATGCCCGTCTACGTTAGTGGCCATCAAGGCGAAGGTCGGAGGCGCCCGTATCAGTCGGATTTTGATGGGGATCTTGTTCAAGAGGTACCGGTCTTGCATGAACATGTCTGCGTGTAGTCGACCCATGAGATCCACCGAGGCACCGTTCGCAGTGAAAGCCTTCCGTTTGTTATATCCCACATTGTCCACCGTGTCCATGTGCTCGGGTGTGTCCTGGTAGAATAAAGCGGCTGTCAGCTGAGATTTTTTAGCCTCTCGGCCATACGACAACAGTGTCTCGATGTAGGCTCGATAGGGGTACGTGTTGGCCGAGTCACTGATGAGCTTGTCGCTGAGAAAAACATCCACCTGTTGAAACATCGAGTGCAGCCAGAGATTCGTCGGGCCCACCGTTGCAGTTTGGATGATTCTGGTGCCATCCCCACTGACCACCTTGGCTTTCACATACAAGTATGTATGGGCTAAATCCACATAGGCCGTATCCGCATTACTGATGGTGAACTCGATGGGCCCTGTTTCGTTGATGCTGGAGAGCGGGAGATGCTCCACCCATAATCCTTGTTCGACACTGGTCTGTGTGGGCGGCACGGTCCACAAATCAAATTCACTGTTGGTGGAGGGGCAGGACTCGGCGTGGATCAAGGACATGTTTTAAGAAAAGATATCTTTTGTCTTCGATGTGCGTCGTCGCTGGGTCGGTCGTCGACTGGTGCGTGGTCTCGGTGGGGCAGCTCTTTTATTCCCAACGGTGCGTTGTGCTTTGGCCACCAAGACGCCTCCCGCTTCTTTGGCCCGCCGTTTCAAGGATTCTTTGGGTGCCGTACCTCCCAAGACATCACCGGCCACTTGCAGTCCACTGCGTACCGCTTGTTTGCCGATTGCTTTCACCCCACGCGTCACCAAGGGCAGAAACGTTTCGACGATGCTGCCGAGTATGTTCCCCAGTCCATGTCCTCGTTGCATGCGTGCACCGCTAAAGACCGGAAAGCCACCCCCGGCCTGTTGGGCATAATAGTCCATATAGCTGCGTGCATTGCACTCGTAAGGTACTTTCATTATGCAAAGTGGGGAGCACGTGCTTGTCGAAAATGAAGTGTCAGCACCACTTTCCCGCGTTCGAATGCCACCGGTCGTCCCGTGTCATCTCTTATATCCACCGTGATCGTGTTGATGTCGGTTTGTCGTACGGGCAAGTAGAGCATGTGGTTGAAACTGTGGGTGACTTGAGCTCCATACCTCTTTTTAATGGGGACCACCCGTAACAGAGGTGTGTTGATATCGCCCACGATGTGGTTGTCCACCACGTCCGATTAGACGTAGAGTCCGTACATGCCCGACTTCATATCCATCGGGATCTGGCCATTGTCCTCAGATGGACCCGTGTAGGTCGCGTGAGCGAGACCCAGCATTTGCTGTAGGATAGGACTCAGTACGACACTCACGTTGGCGGTGAGAAGGATCTGTGCCTTGTCGTTGTGTGCGTTGTAATCGAAGTCCACGTGATTCTTGAAGGGAAAGGATTTGATGGGTTTTGATGTATTCGTGACCTCCCGTAGAGCCTTATAATGCAACAGTCTTGACAGCCCACCCACGAACTCCTTGGGGGTATCGTATTGGCCTTCGGGGAGGGTGAGTCGGGTGTTTTTGCCTTCGTAGGTCACCTCGTACCAGACTTCATTGGCTCGCACGTTGTACCACGAGTAAGGGTATTGGATATCCACGAGGCCACATTCCCAGCGCCCAGGTAAATGCAACGGTTGCGGTAACTGGGTCACGTACTTGGCCAAGGTGTTGTCAGGAAACACATCCAGCGAACTGTTACTGGGTAGGGTGAGGTAAAACATGGCGACTGAGCTGTCCTGCTGCTGCTGTTGGTTTTAATAGGTGTTCCAGGCCTTGGGCGGTTGTGTCCGGCGTCGTGTTCGTCGCGTTGACTTGCTACGTGTCACGGCTCTGGAGATGTGGGGTGTCCTGATCGAGGGTGGTTTTTTAAAGGTTTGAAAAAAAGGTGCCCGTTGTGGTGGTGGTGTTTTGGGGGGTGACTCCGGTTCCCAGTCGGATTCCCAAGAAGGTAGTGGGCCACTCGGTGAGTCACGCTGCATAAAGGCCCAGCGGTGGGGGTTCCCCACCAATTCCTGTGGTACATGCATGTCTTTCAAGCCTCGAGCGAAGACCTCCCATCCTCGAGGATCCGTGTGCGACCAGCGTTGACGCATCAGGTCATTCACTAAATCCGTCATGTGGGTCCCGGGAACCACCTGATTCTGTACCAGGAGTTCGCCTTTATCATTCCAAGTCATGTTAGGATTCTGTTTCATCCGTTGTAATACCAGGCCAGCTTGTTTGTTGAACGAGGCAGGAACACTCTTCAGCACTTCGTCTTCCACCCACTGTGGGGCTGTGGGTGATACCCCTGGTAATGGCGGCTGTTGGAGTGGTGCTGAGGTCGGCGGTGTGTCACGTGGTGGTGGTGGTGGTGGTGGTGGGGTAGAGAGGGTTTAGTATTGGTCCATGAACGTCATGTACCGTTGAAGCGTCTCATTGTACCGTTGTACTTTCTCACTGTCGCTTAACCCCGGTCTCTGTAAGATCTGCTGCATCTCTCCATCGAGGGTGCTTATGGTCTTCACCGTAGATGGGAGAGGGTAGGGTGATTGGAGGTTTTGAAGCAACCGAGGTTCGACGAGGACCATTTTTTTCGTGTGGTTCATTGTCGGCCGAAGAGTCCACCCAATACTGGACCCAACACGGAAGCGGCCAACGATGCTAGGATGGCTCCGAGAAAGCCGCCTTTCTGTAACACCTTTTTCTTTTGTGTTTGAGGGACCCGCTTCTGGACTAGGGTTCGGAGACCTGTCTTATGCTTGGCCAACTTGGTCTTCTGAGCCGGAGTCAGTGGTACGTTAACTTTTAACAGATTGTACCCGATCTCGCACAGACAGCGTACAAGGTCAGGGTCCGCACCGCGTACAATGATTCGGACTAACTCGGGTGGGGCCGTCTTCAATACACGGAGCGTGGGAGCGTGCTTCCGTACTCGCGCAGACATCATGTACAACTAATGCTAGAACCCACAACTCTGCTCTTTTTATCCACCTGAGAGAACAGAGACAAAGTCAACCCTGCTGTGGTATTCATTCTTTTTATTATCCCCTTCATCAAACACACACACCCCAGCTGGGGGAGCCACTGTGGGTGTGTTTACATTATTTTTGCATGTACACGTGGTGGGCCTCTCCGGGAAAGATGCCTGTCCGTAGTCGAAGATGTTCGGGGGTGGCTTGCTTGAGGTCGAAGAGCATATACCCGTGCTGAGGGGTTGTGGCATCTTTAAAGGCTTCCAACGCAAACGGTGTGCGGCCGGGATACATCTGTCTCGCCAGGTGCAGCAGTTGAGTGGTATCTCTCGGGTTTTTAAAGACCACCAGGTAGTGGCCATTTAAGCTGATGTTCCGATGTTCTTTGTTTTTACTGAACAGATTCTGCACAATGTAGATGATGCTGAGCCGTCGATGGTGGCTGCCTTTGGTAAAGAGTTGGGTGACCCGCGCATCCGTCTCCGCCATGAGATCATCCAGAACCACCAAGGTGTCGGGTTCCAAATCGGCCAGGTTGGGTAGGCCTTCCACGAACGTGATGTGGGGCATTGCTCCATACGCTGCCTGCCATTCTCCGTAACACCACACGACTCGGGCAATGGGTGGGGTGATCATGCTGTCGGCGTGTTGAAGGAGCTTCCGGACGAAGTGCGTTTTGCCGGAGCCCGTCGGTCCTGCGATGAGACACGTGAAGGGATGCTGCCACCGAGGGTCCATGGTTCGAGGTGTATCCGTTGTCGTGGTAACCCGCTCTTGTAAATTTGGTACGAGTGAACTGGAGTGGTGGGTACAACGTCGGTCGTCGTTGTCTGTACACTGTGAGGGATGATGATGGTGGTGGGTACAACGTCGGTGGTCGTTGTCTGTTCACTGTGAGGGATGAAATCTGGTGGGTCTTCAGACGTAGTGGGTGTTCTTGGTGTAGGTGTGGAGCTTGGTGTGGAGCTCGACGTGGCTTGTACACGGGGTGTGGTGGTGGTGACTGGGCTCGATACGGGGTTGACTGGTGCTACCTGTAGACCGGTTTCACTGAGGGCTGGTGTTCTCAATTGGTTAAGTAACGTGCTGACATAGGCTACGTCGTAAAACACACCTCCGTACAACACACTCAGCAGGGTTAGCAATATCACCACAAAGCCCACTTGCGCTTTGCGCGTTTTGGGAAACGCTGTGTTCAGAGGCAGCTGCTGTTTGTCCATAGCACTGTGGTCGAATGTGGAATGAAGGATGACGGCAGTGGTGTCTCGCTTTATAGTCGTTTCCCCTGGTTGGTAGCGACCCAGGAATTGAAGGAACTGGGCCAGCCTTGCCATTTCACGAAATGAAACAGTTTGCCACGTCGACGTTCCGTTTTCAAAATCTGCTCCACCGTGTAGTAGTCTTGCTGTGTTTTTACGACAGGCTGTAATTCCGTCTCGTAAAAAGTCCCTAGCAACGGTTCCCCTTGAAGATCTTCCAGTTCATAGACTCGCCGCTGTCGGGGTAGGCGCCGTTTATTCAGGAAGTGCTCATCGCTCCAGTTGGGCAAGTAACTTTTCTCGAACTTGCCCTTGACTTTACTGATCCGTACAGGGTCCCCGACCTTGTACACCGCCTTCGTCGTTCGCTGCGATGGCCTGGGGTACAAGACACGCCGGACTTGGGCTTCATTGCGTTGGGTCACGGTAATGGGGGCTCTCTCTATACTTCGATGATAGGCTCGATTGTAACCCCTCACAAGTTTCGGGAGAACATCGATGTACCGCCTTGTATTCTTATAGGTGAAATATTTATACATGCGGCCTTTGAATGTCCTGTTGAACCTTTCCACCACGGAAGCCTTGGTCTCGTTGTACGTATGGAAGAAAAACACCTTCTGGGCTTTCAGAAACTGTTGGAACGGTCTGTTGAGGAATTCCGTGCCTTCGTCGGTTTGCAAATACAAAGGTTTGCGCCCGGTCTTGAAGATGTCTTTGAACGCCGCTATGAGATTCGCCCCCGTTTTCGTCCGGATGGGCACCACCCACGCATACTTGGATAGGATATCGATGCACGTCAAGATATACCGATTCCCATCGTTGTGTTTGGCAAAGGCGCTCATATCGACCAAATCCGCTTGCCACTGGGCATCTATTCCTCCCACGATGACCCGGTTCCGTAGAAAATGGCGACGGACAGCTCGATGTAAGGTATAGGTGTCTTGTTTTCTTAACCAATCTCGGACTTGGGCACGTTGTATCCCCTGGGGTTTGGCCGCTCGATAGAGAGCCGACAATGCACTATAGGCCGCCGGACTGTCGGGACTGTAGTATAAGTTATCCAACACCTTCTCCCAGCGCTTCATGGTGACAAAATGATGATGGACCCTGGCTCTATCATTTATTTATAACGTGTATATCTTGGGCCGGAGTTTCTTTCTGATTTTCTTCGTTGGCTTCCACAGTGTCCATGGTAAATGACCAGTCCAACTCGTCTGATGACCGCTTGATAAGCACTTGATCCACATCTACCACGGCATCTTCCAATGCAGACCATAGATGAGGGTGAAGGGTAAAATGCACTGTACCCCCATCTAGCCGAGCCAATTGAGCAAAGAAAGGGCCGCGTCGGATGTACACATCGTGACACAAGTGGATGAGGTCGCCGTCCAGTTCACCAGACAACACCCGTTTGAATTTGGTCCAGCCCTCTCGGGACAGACGAATGTGAGCCGGGCACGGTTGTGTAGGGTCCGCATCACAGATGTCTCCCACCTCCTCCATGATATCGACCTTATCCGCATACACGTGCAGGAAAACCTCGGGGGTCAAGCTGAGATACGCCAGTATTATATGCTCCGCCATGGTCAGTACGTGAATGGTACCAGATTTGACTGTCTCTCGTATTTATAGGGAGAACCCCGTGAGATCAAAGGATCAGGTGGTCATGTCACTGGGCTGACTGAGTCTAGCCGGGCAATCAATGGCATCGTCGCCTGGTTCATGGCTAGACAGTTGTTCATTGTGTTCTGCCGCCGCTTCTCTCAGGGCACGAGCCCACTCCAACTCGTCTGATGACCGCTCGTCCGGTGTAAACAGCTGGTCCACGATAGGCACCACTTTCTCGAAGGCTATCCACAGATCGGGGTCTAGGGTGAAGCTTCGCGTAGGGTCTTGGTAGCGGCCCAGACGTGGGAAGAAGGGTCCTCGGTATACGTAGATGGCATTGTCTATGTGGATGACGCGTCCATCGAGCTCGCCGCTCAACACCCGTTTAAATTTGGTCCAGCCGTCACGGTGTAGCGTAACCGTATTCGATACGGTCTCAGCGGGCGACCAGCAAACATCTCCACGGTCTTCCACGAGGGTGACTTTATCTTCATAGACGTGTAACCCCACCCGGGGTGTAAGGGGTAGGATGGCTCGTAGGACGGGTGACATGCTTGATCCAATGACGATCGTTGAATGACACACACTCTGTCTGACCCTCGTATTTATAGTCCCACTGTCAATGCCACAGCGCCAGGTTCAATAGGGCACAGACTATTGTGAGGCCAACCAGCCGTCGCTGGTTCCGGCGTGAGCGCTCCTGGTCCATAGCCCGAGCATCAAGGATGGCTGTCATAGTCCAGTAGTGGTGAGTGATGGCACACCTCTCCATCGTGTGCACTCTGTCGAGGACCGCTTCTGTGAACTCGTTCAGGATCTGGCGTCGCCCCTCGTTGTCGTCGCCATCTGCAAACATGGACCGGACCACTGCTCGGTAACCCGTGAGTGAATTCACCACGGTGGCATGCTATAAAATGCGAGTCGCATAGGGCTGGATCTCCGTCATGGCTCTGCAACCGTAGAAATGAAGGTGTAGGATCCAGAGAGACGTGTTTTATAGACCAGGTAACACATGGGCGCCTAGACGTCGGGTGTAGTCCGTGATACGTACTATTCTGATGGATTAGTCCAAAAAAGAGAACAACAACAACACAGATTACAGATCAATCCTTTTATTATGCGTGAACATCATAGAAATGCATGTACTGACCTGTCTATGGGGGTTTTCCACAATGGCGTTCACCTTCGAGTCTTTCCGGTCAACGTATTCGCCATTTTCCCACAATGGCGGTGTATCCGCCATTATCCGCCATTATCCGCCATTTTCCCACAATGGCGGTGTATCCGCCATTATCCGCCATTTTCCCACAATGGCGGTGTATCCGCCATTTTCCCACAATGGCGGTGTATCCGCCATTAACCGCCATTGGGCACTTCACGTCTGCGCCTGCATTGGGGTATATGAAGATCTTCATGCGCGCGCGCGCGCGCAATGCCGCTCAGTCGTACACCAGTACACCAGTCTCGATCCTCGACTTGGGGATAGAGTGTGCTAAAAATAGATCACCAGCTAGCGTGCTATAAAAGGGAAGCGGCCTTGCCGTTTCATCAGACACTCTGTCAACCACCAAGATGTTCATTTGCACAACTTGCCAGAAGCAGTTTACTCGTTTAGATAATTTACGACGCCACGAGGCCTCCACCCACAACGATGGACTGTATACTTGTATAACCTGCGCACGGTCATTTAATCGGGAAGATGCTTTACTGCGCCACGAACGTTCAATTCATGGACCACCCAAGCGTCCATGCGAGGATTGTGGTCAACTCTTCAAACGACGCAGTCAGTTGCTGCGACACCAACGTTTGATTCATGCCCCGGTACAGAGTCATACGCCTGACAACATCGAACATTTTCTGGGCGATTCCACCAAGATGTTCACTTGCACAACTTGTCAGAAGCAGTTTACTCGTCTAGATAATTTTCGACGCCACGAGGCCTCCACCCACAACGATGCACGGTATACTTGTATAACCTGCGCAGGGTCATTTAATCGGGAGGATCAGTTACTGCGCCACGAACGTTCAATTCATGGGCCACGCAAGCGTCCATGCGAGGATTGTGGTCAACTCTTCAAACGACGCAGTCAGTTGACGGCATCAGCGTTTGATTCATGGTCCGTCTCTACGGTTTGGGCGACAACTTCCTACTGAAGAGGAGCCGCGGAAGGTCAGACCCAGTGAAAATAAGCCCGGGGAGACGAACGCCACTGGTGATGCGATCACGGAGAGCCCGCCTATACCCACAGTTCAGAAGAGCCTGGATATCCAACCGGACCCCAGCGTTACGGTTTCGAGTCATACGCCCGACAACATCCAACATTTTCTGGGCGATCTCTTACAGGACAACCATCCAGTGAGTGACATCGATCGGCGCCATTGGTCCATGACACGGCACTGTTTCCATCCTCATGGCCCTATTCAAGATATTTACAATTTTCCACTGACCAACCGCACCCGTCTACGCAGCTACGTGGAAGCCATCTTCAAAGATCAAACTACGGCCTTCAAATTGAATGTCGCTTTCGGGTACATCTTACGTCACAAAAAGACGGCCCAGTTACGGTATTATTATCCCGGCAATAATATATATGTGTCTGACCAGCCGTTCACCATCATTAACCGGAGGTCACTAGAGACGATGCTGGAGATACTGGACACCGTGGAACCCTTGAGATGGGCACATCGTCAACGCCCCAACATACAATGGGTGGTAGAGAGGGTAACCAATGTCACGTTTTTCCTTACCAAGCTGACCGACCACCGCCATCGGTTGAATGCGTCACCCGCGCACTGATGAATACCATAAGATGCCGCACATACTCTCTATGTCTACATGCTGATCGTTGACTTGAGCTCAGTAAACACTTGTACCTAATGTGACGGTGCGGTAAATAATAAAACATGGTGTTTGATATTTCAATTTGTTTTGCTGTGAACATACTAAACATACCCAGGGCGGCTCCCCCAGCCTGGGTATGATGTAACATTGGGGATAATAAACTATATAAACATTGCTGAACTTGTTGTTATTCACGACAACCGCTATCCGATTGTATAATACAGAATATATAATTAGTCTAGCCCCCACATCTAGCCTTCACATGGATACCTCAGTCGACCCAATAGGCCCATGAGGGGCTCGGCTAGACCCCAAAAACTTCTATTTCCATACTACGGCCAGGCTGCGCATGCGCAGAATGACGATATTTCAACCCCACACCCACGCCATCAGAGGCTCCCTCACATAGGCTTCACATGGATACCTCACACGACCCATTCGAACCGTGAATAGCCCATCTCTAACCCAAACACACACCCACATACCCCCAAAATGCCTACTTTCTATACTACGGGCCAGTCTGCGCATGCGCAGACTATTGAACACGGACAAACCATTAGTGTAGTCAAGTGCTCCTCCACGAGAGCTTCAAAATAAGACCTCACTCGACCCCATTGGACCATTAGGGACTCACCTAGACTCCAACATGTCCACCCCGTATGGCCCTATGCACCCATAGCCATGCAGTATAGGCCTATGGGCCTACCCAGGCCTCGGTGACTTTTTTAAAAAATTTCACCGTTTTGCTCCGGGACACTTCCTATCGTGTTCTAAATGACGAGACGTGAAAAACAAATCCAAACAACCCTACCGCAAATGTATAGAAGTACGTTTCCCAGGGGGACAAACATTGATCCTATACCCCAGTATGGGACTATATGGGGCTATATCGTACTTTTTCAAAAATTTCACCGATTCGTGCCGGGACACTTCCTATCATGTTCTAAATGACGAGACGTGAAAACAAATCCAAACAACCCTACCGCAAATGTATAGAAGTACGTTTCCCAGGGGGACAAACATTGATCCTATACCCCCAGTATGGGACTATATGGGGCTATATCGTACTTTTTCAAAAATTTCACCGATTCGCTGCGGGCCACTTCCTATCATGTTTGTCTTGACGAGACTAAGAAAACGAGACCCCACAACCTATACCGCAAATGTCGAGAAGTAGGTTTCCCAGGATGGTCCTATACCCCCATACCCCATATAGGCATTTTCACGTAATTTAGGATAAAGTCCGTGTTCCGTATTTTTTCAGGAAAAATTTTACATACACCCACCCTGGAACTAGGGGGAGATAACTCTATTGATAGGCAAGCCCCGTTAAGCCCGGCGACCTATATACCCCCATACCCCATATAGGCATTTTCCCGAATTTTTCGATAAAGTCCGTGTTCCGTTTTTTTTTTTTCAGGAAAAATTTTACATGCACCCACCCATGACTGCATGCCCCTTCACCTAGGCTTCACTTTGATACCTCATACAACTCCATCGGCCCATTAGGGGCTCCCCTAGATCCCAACACGTCTATTTCCATACCCTTGGGCCACCGCGCATGCGCAGAATGCCGATATTTCAACCCCACACCCAGCCCATTAGATGCCCCCTCACATAGGCTTCACTTTGATACCTCACTCGACCCCATCGGACCATTTTATCTAGGGACTACTTTTTCTCCGCGGAAGCTTTTTCCGCGACCGCATCACCGCCAGACATGACCGCATCACCGCATCACCGCGGAGGAATACATCCCCTGCTACAATTTGTACTCTCCTGTGTTGGAGGTAGCTTTTTGGTGATTCTGCCGGAACTATACTGCACTTGACCTCTCCGACCTCCACGTGACCTCCACAAATGACCTCTACATCCGGGTGAAAGTTAAGTCATTTTACGCAATGTCTACTACTGACAGATTCCAGTCTGATTCAACTGGCGTGTATCAACAAATTTCACACACACACGATCATGATGATATTTCCATCTAATTTAATTGTCCTGGTATACAAACTGATACATAATCTTGACAATTAATAAAATCGGAGTATGCTATCTGTATTAAGTGTCAAACCTTGTTCGTTATTTTTCTTCTTTCCATGTATCATACCCATTAAATAAAGAGATGCATGAATCATCGCTGCAAAATTGATAACAGTATAAAACATGAAGCTGCGCTGTCGAAACCCCTCGGCTCTGAACCCCAGCTATTATAATGGAAGGGTATCTCTACCAATTGATTGGCTTGTGGGAAGAAATATTTACCCCTGGTATTGTAAGTGTACTTTCTTTGAAAAAAAAAAAAAGTTTTCCTCCCCTTAAATTAATTTGTTTCTGGAATAAATACATACACTATATATATACGTTTGTTCTTCGCATTGTGTAAGAGAATAAATCAATAAATCAGTCATCCAATCAATAAATAAATGTGATAGTATACAAACATGATATAGAAATTATATGCAAACTTAACATAGGAATTAGTGGATTTTATTAGACAAGGGGCATAACTCTGCAAAATACTTTCTGACACGACTCATTTCGATAGGCATCTAGTTCAGGTCAAGAGAAACAACTGTATCACGTTAGGATGTTGTATATGGAACGGTTCTGAAATTATCACAATAACAAATCATAAATGGACAAGGGGCATAACTCTGCAAAATACTTTCTGACAAGACTCATTTTCGATAGGCATCTAGTTCAGGTCAAGAGAAACAACTGTATCACGTTAGGATGTTGTATATGGAACGGTTCTGGAATTATCAAAATAAATCATAAATGGATTTTTATTTGTAAAAAGGGGCATAACTCTGCAAAATATTGTCCGAGATGACTCATTTTCGATAGGCTTCTGATTTACGTGAAGATAAATAGATGTAACAAGTTTGGTTGCCATGCATGAAACGGTTCTGTAGATATCGCGGTAACGGACGGACGGACGTACGGACGTACAGACGTACGGACAGCCGTACATGATGACGACAATACCCCTAGGCCAAAGTTGGCCGAGGGGTAAAAAATTGACTTTCATCTACTTTCAGCAGATGATGAATTATCAGATGCAAAATATTTATCAGACCAGGTCAGATAATATCTCTTAAATGAGGTGGAAATCAAACTAGCGTATCTGACATGAATAAACATTAAAAGGAGAGAAATGGGAAATGACATCTACCCAAGGGGGACTACTCAGTATGCCTCCTCTGCCTCAAAGCAAAATCTGAGAGAAATGCCAAGCTGACATGACTAAAAATTTAAAGGAGAAAACAATAGAAATGGCATTCCATAACTAAGGAGAGCAACTCATGAGATAGCATTCGCAGATTAAATTAGGAGAGAAAGACCATACCGACTTATGTGAGATATCCAAATAGTCAAAATACCGTGAAATTGGGAGGAAATCAAACTGAATGAAATGTTATTCTGTCTACTCTAGGGGGACTACTCAATACGGCGTCTGCCTCGAGGCAAAATGGGAGTTACATAACAAACTTGTATATCTGACATGGCTAGAAATATTTCATCTAAGTAAAGGGACAACGTCATCTTGCGTATCATTGTCAGAGTAAAATAGGAGAGACCAAACTGACCTTTCTCACCGATCTAAATATGTGAAAAAAAGGAAAAATGGGACGAAAATCAAATTATTATAGGTTAAAAAGACAGTTCTACCACAGTGGAGCCATGGGACCCGATAGAGCGGATGGATCTGCCTACGTCACTTCCAGCGATGACGTCACTTCCGGCGATGACGTCACTTTCGACAGGGGCGCCACCTGGAAGGGGGCAAGAAAGGATAATTAGGTGGCAATTAGGGATAATTAAGTGCAATTAAGTAGTAGTTATGGATAATGGAGTGCCATTAGGTAGTAATTAATGATAATTAGGTGCAATTATCGGTAATTTGGAATAATGTGGAGTAATTAATTGGCAAGAACGAAGGGAGGTGTGTTCAGCGGTGATAATTGCAATTAGGTGGTAATTATGAATAACTAAGATAAATAATTAGGCATGAATATTTAGGAGTAATTAAAGGGCGGCGGAAAATAGGGAGATAATTATTGGTCACCGAGATAATTATCGTGTAATTGCGCCAAGGGTGCCAGTGTAGGAATTTGGCTGTGTCGCCATGGTATCTAATGCGGTATGAACTTCATTTTTGTGTCTATCTTTATTGTAATATGATTGTCTGTAGTACATTTCCTTTTACCCGAGTACGAATTATCTCTCGAATTCTATTCATTCACTGTACATCTACTGGCGACTAATGCTAGGCATTTTACACAAAAATAAAATTTTCATCACACACATACAATTTATACCTCATTTGAAAGCCAGAACCTGTATTAGAAGAAAAAACTTTACAGAACGAAAATTCGTCCAGTATTCGCTGATGTCAAACATTTTGAAGTTCGGGAAATGACGATTTTTGGGGGACATGCCATTAACATGGAGCCTATGAGAAATGCCAAAATCCCATGGCACAAAGGAATTTCAACTTTGAAATGATGGATATCGTTAAATATTCGCTCAATTTTCATAATTTTTGGGACACATATACTTCAAGTGTCACTGTTTTAAAATATTCCATCAAGGTTCCTGATTAGCTGATAGTAAGCTCCTAATTTGCATATCATTTGCATATATGTATCAAATTTGCACCCAAAACTATGTTTTCGTCCATTTTTAATTGATAAAATCAACCTGCATTCAATTTTTTTTGCATGGATTTATTAATTTACTTGTAATTATGTAAGATGACACAGACAATTTACATTTAAAGTTTAATTGTCAATAAATTAACATAAATTATGCATAAATTTGCATAAATTATTGCATTCAAACAGTTGTATTGTATGTGTTATACTTCTGATTTTGATGTTCACATCACAAGACATCGATTTTAATATCGGTACCACTAACGTCATGATTTGTTTGCAATATATATACCAGGACAAAGTATATCATGATGGGACTGCTGGAGAGGAGCGGAGAGGGGACTTCTGTGGGTAGAATGAAGTAAAAAAAAATGTCTAAAAACCCTTGTTACACTGAAATATTATGTCGGTGAAATTGCACTTGTGAATTGGATATTCCTGTAGGTTCATCAACACAAATCTTGTCTCAAAGCTACAAGGTGAGGATAAAGATGGTTTTGTGTTGAACGCAAATTGGTGTTGATTCTAACACAATTTGTGTTATTTTCAACATAATAATTGTGTTAAAATGGCTTGAACGCAATTATTTCCGCAGTGCATACAGACTAAACTTAATATAGAACAGGAACGCACGAATGGTATTTCTTGCAGTAGGAATATATTGGTGAGATATTGTAATAGTTTGGACAAAATGATGACGTCTGGCGGCTAAAAAGCAGTCGTATGACTTCACAGAAAAGCCTTCCTCCGCACCTCAAATTCAGACCAGAATTTGAAGGATTCTAAGACGTAGCCTTTGGAATGTTAGCCGCACTTTTATTGCAGATGTTCTTGTGGAAACTATGAAGTATACCTACAAAGCCCCTATCACTATCAGATAGTCTAGCTCGGGAGCTGTGATGACAGATGACCACAAAGAAGTAACTCATCTGATGTTAATGGATGAACATCAAGGGCATCTGATGTAGTAAATGTTTCAACGTGGGGTAAACATGGTGAATGCAATACAGTAATACACAGAAAGCTAGACTAAACTGTAATGCCCGACATAGTATGGTAAATTTCCCACCAAGACAATAAACACACAATTGTATTTGTCAAATGACATGTACAGAGGGCCGGCACAACTATCCAAAGCAATATGAAACATTTGTTTGAATTGTATGTCAGTTGAATGCCAATAAGAGAAGAACAAAGCAACCAAATGAAACTGCTAGATGGATATTAATAAGAAAAACAAAACGGAAAGGTGTGTTATATAACATAATATGAAGACGACACCGTAGAAGGAATATGGAGGTGAATTGATGTAACTTCATGGTGCTGGCAGGAGCGATGTCCACAATCAACACCATCACCTCCTAAAAGTGGTATGATCCCACCAACAACCGTGCTGTAGAAGTAAATGGGGGAAATCTCTCTTACTTGGTAATATCTTCTCTGAATGTTTAATGAAGATCTTTAATAATGTCTTTCTGGGTACAACTCACACCAGCAACCGTTCTGTCCACATAAACAAGAATAATCAAGATCAGGCCTATTTGATACGGTTTAGTAGATATGGAGATGAAACAATTAAAGCAACAAATAACACAATGTTGAGCAACCACACCAACAAAGCAAGATGGAACATATTATCTGCCTGCAGTTTTATTTCTCAATGTTATTTATATTCATGTTGAATGGAGATGAATCTAATTAATGCAGCCCATGTTGGGCACAACTCACAAGATATGTTTGCGGTGTCCACAAATGGCCCCCATCGCTAACCATCCAGGTAGCTAGTTGACTTCACACGAACCTGGTTTGGATCCATATTAATTTGATATGGTTTCATTTTCTCAATGTTATTACATTCATGTTTAATTTAATAGCGAGGAATCAAATTATTTATATTTTTGTCAATGTTTGGCGCAATTCACACCAACAAGAGTACATGTACGTCACAGAGGTCAGGGTATAGTGGACAATTAAAAACTCGATCTGACATCAATGGGAATGAGTAAAAGATGAGGATTTTCTTTTGAACAAAAATGTATTCGAAAAGGAACTAATTTTATTAACTTTCATTTAACTCTTTGAAAATATACGTATATTCATCTATAGGGCCTACCATCCATTATCCCACCAGCCAGCCAAATGCGCTTGTGCTTGGGTCTGATGATTGATTCACCAAGTTGAACATCCGAGATAATGTGATAACAGAACTCTTTTATGATCCATGCTCACATTCAGAGATATAATAAAAGTTCCTTCACAACCTGTCTAATGCCATCTTCAAATGTTCATATTAATCATCAGTTATACGACTACAAATCGCATATGAATCCTAAAATTATATCAATTCACTTCTTGTAAAATCTTGCTCTCGTTTTCCAGGAACTAAACTCCTAAATGTTCATTTCTATTTCAAACAATGGCTTTTCATTCTGTTCCCCAACTTTCACTTTCAGCATTTCGACCCTTTTCTGCAGTACTGGTTAATCATCTTCCTGCTTTTCTCCAGTATTGCTTTAATATTTTGGTGTAGATCTTTCTCATTCGACCTAGTTTCTGTACTGTGTCCTAAAGTTCCTGCTATGTTTTTTCCTCATCAATCTTTCTGTATTTCATTTCCACCAATTTTTCAAACTGCTGGCTGATTGCCGAGTTTCTTATTCACTTCAGTTGCTTATTCATGTTCCTTTTTGTCGCGGTCAACTGGTCATGAATAACCTATAACTGCACATTTACTTCACCAATCGTCTTGTAGTTTCTAGTACCGTATGTTTATTTCAGATCTGCTTGCTCCTGACTTCTGTTCCTCTTGAGCTCCTCTCCATAGTCTTGGTTGACTTAGCAAGTGTCAGATCCGACAGTCAATATTCAGCCATCGTCCATATTAGAATTTCCACATCAATAATCGAAATAACTATTTTGTTTGACAATTATAGCACCAAATGTACTTTGAAAGAAATAGGTAAAACTGCATTTTCGCACTTCGTAAATCTAATGTTCATATACATTCCTATTTGACAAGGGGTATGTGGGGGAACGGGTTGCACGGCATACTCTGTATGACCTGTGCCCATTGTAATACGATGGAGTGCTCAATCAAACCAACCAACCAACCATGTGGGTACCGTCCATCATTTTTATACCATAAATAGTATGCTCCCCTGAAGAATGGAAAACTGCTCAATATCTTAACCAGGGCTATTCATGTTAATATGAATCTACCAGAAGATGATGGAATAATAATTATCATTTTGAATAAATGTTAATTCTGATATACCATTTCTTCCATGCATTAATTATTAATCAGGGTCGATTACTCGCCAACAATGATTACTTTTGTACAGTAAATCTTTAATATATAACTTAGTAAATAATAAATCTATTTATATTAATTTAGTAGGCCTACACCGGGTTACTTTATTATAAAGTGTAGTGGCCAAGAAAATGGCGCATCGATTGTGTTCTCCAATTAAAGGAAATACATCTTTGCTTGCTAAGGGCATTTCGCGTTTCACTTAGCAGAAGTTTCTACGTTACGATCGTCCCATATGCGTTCGGATGATGAAGGAAATATTGGTCACAAACTTCAAGCAGTCAGATAAAAACAATATCGTGCCAGTGACACTATTTCACGATGCTAGAATTAAGTTGTTTTATGTTGATTCGAAATTAAAACATCAAAGAGTGGTAGAATACGGAACCGTAGAGGGGACATGCACAATCTTTTTTTCGCAGAAAATTATCTCGTCCCACGAGATAATTATCTCGTCCCACGACATAATTATCTCGTCCCACGACATAATTATCTCGTCCCACGAGATAATTATTTCGTCCCACGACATATTTATCTCGTCCCACGACATAATTATCTCGTCCCACGAGATAATTATCTCGTCCCACGACATATTTATCTCGTCCCACGACATAATGATCTCGTCCCACGAGATAATTATCTCGTCCCACGACATAATTATCTCGTCCCATGACATATTTATCTCGTCCCACGACATAATTGACCAATGACAACAGATTTTATAACTACGTTGTTTACCAATGAAAGCGCACGTAACGTACTTCTATTGCAGTCAGTCTGGGAATTTTAGGCAATCTGCAGATGGCATAGGCAATAAAAAAACAACCTCAAACTACAAGGAAAAATTCATTGATCATTTCAAAGTTTTCTTGGGTTTGGATGAATGGAATCTTTGATGTCCCTGGTTCACTAAAAGTCTGCAAACCTTCGGGCGAAATGTAGTTGTTTAACGAAGAGAATGTTTCAATGTGTGTGGGGGTTTTTTCTCGTCTGGAGTTGTAGGATCTGTGTATGGAGCGGACGCAGGCTTCATAATAAAGCCGATGTCATATTGTAATACAATTCTGTTGACATAGATTTCACACAAGACTGACTA
>JAVTVY010043464.1:0-20013 GCA_036873755.1 Hanleya hanleyi | reverse complement strand
TGCCGGCGATCTCTCGGACACGAATTTGAACTATCTGAGGAAACGTCTTTAAACATCTCCTCTACAGCCTCACAATTTCAGTAATGGAAGCGCGGCGAAAGCTGTATTAGATGACTGAGGTAGACAATGAGACAGCTCTTCATTAGTGGAACCATCAGTCAATAATACGATGATTTATTTCTAATTCAAGCTCAGCGCAAAATTAAGTCTTTAGCGTTTGATACTCATTTTCGAAGTTGGAGCGATATGCAAGTCTTAGTGCACTTGCCAGATTCCCGTAGCCGTTGACAGGGGTTAAATACCAGGTTGCCGCAGTCGAGCACGTGAGTGCCTTTTTCAGTTATATTTACTTGCAATCTAAGCACTTGTAGAAGGACACGGCGAGCCCGTCTTCGATTATGTTTCGGCGGAACGCTATGATTCTTTCAAAGTTTACAAAATACTAACGAAGTACAGATGCAGAGAAATAAACACTCCTTAAACTCCGTGCACCCACATGTACCACTCACAATGATCAATGAGCCGTCACTTACTATCATGACTGTGGGAAATGGGGTCGTCCCGCGTCAGAGGCGTTTGACAACCCCATTTCAAGCCATTTCCACTTTCCGAGGAATGACCCCTCTACGATTTCGCCCGTTTATGGTAACCTGAGAATTACTCTTCTTAAGCGTCAGATCAGACATTCGTTATTCAGCCATAGTCCATAAAAGACTGTTCGTGTCAATAACAGAAAGATGTATTTCGTATGACATGATCATGTTCTTTACATAAAATCATAATCACTGATCATTATTCTTTACCCAAATGAATTTCCAATTCGATTTCCAGAGTATGTATCTCTGTAACGCTTTGATTGTGATTGTTCATTTGTTCAAGCTATATATAGTCAAGTATACCAAGTTCAGGCATTGTCTGGCCTTTATTGCTGGCTGACTCATGAGCCTCTGTATCGGATTACGATTTTAAGAAATACATTCCGTTGAGCAATATGAAGAAATACTGCAAATGATTTCTAGAACCATCGATAGTTGTTTCTATTATGGTTTGCGGAGCATAATTTGTGTCCTGTATATAGTGACGTAAGCTCTCACTGATAGTCCTTTAGATACCATGGTTAATTATTCTTTCATGACAATATCGAATGACGTGAACATTGACGAATCCTATTCGTGTCGCGTCCTCATTGCCTCAGTGGAAGTGTTTAACCAATGAGAAACTTGAACAATAGCAACTATCCAATCAGATTATGTCATTCCTAATAACTAATCAACTGACTAAACTAGCACTTCCGGCTTATCTTCTGGTCCTAATGTACCAATCACCCATTGTATACGTCAGCTGATCGACCACGAGACTGGCAACTATCCCCCTTACACTACATTACAAAAGAAGAGAGAGAGAGAGAGAGAGAGAGAGAGAGAGAGAGAGAGAGAGAGAGAGATAGAACTAAGATTTAACGTCGCGTTCAGCAATATTTCAGCTATATAGCGACCACATTGCAAAATTGAGATATGTGCTGATCTGTTAAAATCGTAGGAAATTCTGATTTAATGAGTTTAGCCTATGTGTGACATGCATACCACAATGGAAAATATAGGCAAAGTTGATTGGTTATTTTCATAACTTGAAACACAGCGAACTGATGGTGTAGTTAATAGTGTAAATCTTCTTTCAGCATGTATTCGTTCGCTATCTTCAAATAAATTACGCTCGAGAGTTTTCCTCTAATAAGGGACTAAATCGACATCAATAAATAAAAAGTCGTATGACGATAATTTGGATTCTATTTTTTATGATTTATGTGATAGTTACGCCTGACAATCCATGATAAACGTGTCATGCTACGTGCATTGGAAACAGATACATTTACGATGGTATGTTGAAGGTTACTTTATGGATTTGTGACAGGGAATATTGCTGCACCGGATATAAATCGACGTTTTACACTGGGGCACATATCTAATTTCACAGAAACAATCCGTTAGATGAAATTCCATCTGTATCTGTCGGTTCTGTTGTGCTTTTTAATGATTAATGTGGTATATTTTGTAGTTTACTGTTTACGATGGCATTAGCTTATTCGTGTTTATATACAAGCGTCTAGTCCGTCATTCATTATTCAGCCGTCGTCCATTAAAGAATTTCCGCGTTCATGTGTCTAATTCCGCTTAACCCGGGGCTAGGGGCCGTATGAGCCCATGTACTTCAAGATCCTCATGCTACTCATATGAACAGTCACAATCAAAGCGTGACTGAGGTACATCATTTCTAGATGACGACTCTATAACGAATATTATGGATTAAGAATACTGATCAGCGATACGGATTTGATATTTTGGAACATCATGATGTCTTGCCGGCATCATTGAAAATTGTTGACCGCTTCTCTCTTGTAGGAAACAAGCCTATGTTTATGTATACTTTTGTCTTTTGAATTTGGTGCTAATACTGTTATATGGAAATGGAATAGGTCTTTGGATTATGGACGCGGATATTCTCTAATGGACGACGGCTGGATTATGAATGACGGACTAGACGCTTGTAATTAGCACCAAATTCAAAAACGAAATCATAATATACATAAAAATTGGTTAGTTTCCTAGATACTTCATAGTTAGTGGATACTTCATAGTCTCTATTTCAACAATAAAAGCGCGGTTGAGATATTAAGGCTACGTCCGAGAATCCACCGTATTCTCGGGTCTTAATGTGAGGTGCCGAGAGAAGCTTTCCTGCAGAGTCATATGGCTGCTCTTTAGTCGCCAGATGTCGTCACTTTTTACCACCTCTTGCATATCGCTTCAATCCTGTAACATGTACCAATGTCTGCGTATTACCTGCTGTAGCAGTCTTGCATCTGGTGCAAAGAACCCCGGATGATCCTGATGTTTGACCGGGTGTCATTAAATCTAAGATTAGTAAAGGATACGACATTGGATTTAAGGTGGTTTGCGAAAGGAAATAACTCTTCTTGAGCATCAACAGCATATCAAAAACGATGAACATTGTGCGTCATTGTTTGTACAAGATGTAACACGAATGTCCAAGCACGCCATCTCACTCCCCCCCCCCCCAACACACACACACAACACCGCATGGTCGATGATGCATATGTTCATTGGGTGCATTTGCTGAAGTATTCGCCACTTATTCCCAGTACAATGATTGTTAGTTTGACTTTTATGCTATGCTAATTTGACTGTTATATCCGTATATACATGACGCACTCTTGTGTTGTCAGTCGACGTCATAGAACTTCATTGACTGTCCATGACACCTGGTTCATCATTAGTCGCCATCCTAAATTGGCATACAACATCACCTTAAAGATTCCAGCGGTTATACACTGGGTTACACGGTGTTACGCTTCAAGCACATTTTGTATTTCCCCAGTGCTGCTACTGTACCATTATTGCCTGTTTCTGTCGAACAATCATTAACAATTAACTGTACCGGGAATAAATGACGAATACTTCAACAACTGCACACAATAAACTTCAAATAAAAAAAATCTTCAATCATAATTTACTAATATATATTGTAAATATACACTCCAACGTTGCAAGAAAGCACATTCATGCTAAATAGATCTAATCATGTAAATACCCGTTGCCATGATCATTGCACAATTTTAAGAATTTCTTAAGCTAATATTAGCGAAAAGCTAATATTCTAGTTTATGAATCATTTCCAAATTTCGAGTTCCAATCGACAATTTTTACACGAAGACGAGGTTTTTGAAGGGTCGAGGGCTTTGTCTCTTCTCAAATTGAACGACTGAATCGCGATTCTACGGTGCAAATATATTTTCAGCAGTTTTCGACAATTTTTAACTGACGATGTCGTATCGCATGGAACACGATATCGCGTTTCAATCGTTTTTCAATCAAATGAATGTACTTTTAGAGAATCACTCGTTTTTCTTCCAGTTTTCTGCACAGGCCATTGAAAACCCCCGATTTCCTTTTGAAAATTTGAATTGGCCAATAGAATCCCATAACACTGGAACATATCCCGTGATATATATATATATATATATATATATTAAACTTGGAAAGAAGGTACACGATCGACACTCATCGAAAGTTTTGCAGCTACATTCTGACCTGGCTATAATAATTTGATACATATACGCATTCGCTCGATTATTTTACACATTGTGCGGGTAATATTTTGGGGGTCATTTTATATGTATAATTAAATTGATGATCACTTTATCTGTACTTCAAGGTGAGTACAAGTATATGTAATAGCTACATACACCAGCAAATAGTGTCGACGTTTTAGGTGTCAGTCCGCTTCACGATTCCCAGGCTCTTCGGGGAAAAAATTAGTACCTCGCGATTGACCAACGACACAAATATTTTTCTGATGAGATCAATTCCATTTTTGAGAAGTTTATCCCGATAGCCTCGTGATTGATTCAGATCAATAAGTTTTGATTCAATCGGAAAATACAGATGGAGAAATTGCGATGAAAAGCAAGACGACTGATTCAATTTTCTTAATAATGTAACAAGACTTAGGGTAGTAGACACGCTTCAGACTGTTTCGTTATTTCACAGGAGTTTCTCTACACAATTACCAATCTAACCACATAAAATCTCGTCAGCTCTGGATAGATACCTTGGAGTTTGGTGCTGCTAAAATTGTCTTTCTAAATTAGGCCTTTCTATTATGGGCGCGAAACCTTTTTATGGACGACGCGTGGCTACTGAATGTCGGACCGAGCTCCTATATGCATATAATATATGTATCACGACAATCGTGGTTATCTAATACTAGAACTCTTGGACCCCATTCCGTCTCGCCACTTTCATAATATTTGCGTAACTCCGGGACTGGAGAAATAACAACTTCCATTCTTAATATCTATCGGTCGATATTTCCCCATTATTTTTCTAATAATAAAAGGAAAACAGAATTGAAAATCATTACATTACACTGTAATCAAGTTAGTCAAGCGCTTTCGGGGCAAGAACATTTTGACGAATGTACCCGTGCAACTGTTACAAGCCATCAAATCTGGAATTTTCAGCTCTCAATGATTTGTCTGCATCGGTGAAAGATTTGCTTAAAGCTTCAAACAGAGCTTCAGCTTCATCGAGTGCAAAACGAGAAAAATACCCAGCCGTCTGCCTCGCATCTCTACTTAAAAATACAATTTTCATAGTAATTAACCTTACTCAAAGAATACCAATCGCTTGCTGTCAGAGAAATCAAACAGTCGCTCTGATTCTGCCAGCAATATGTAATTTCTCCCAGCCGTAATTTATTTCACAAGGTAATTTGGAATTGATTCAATTGAGAGAAGGTTATAACTATAATCAATAGTTTTCCGCCTACCTCGTTCTTCTAAATGTATTTTTAGAAAAACTTTCTGTAACTGTTTGTCAATCTGTCCCAAAGCGCAAATCTTTCTTTTCTATGCCATGGTATCAGAGTTGTGCATTGGCCCTCATTCCACCTCGTTGGTGACGAAATTGGCAGTCGTATCAGGCCTTTGACTTCAGTAGAGTCAAGAAATTTGCATCTTGTTATAAATCGTACATAGCCAGGGGGTTTAAAATTTACAGCTATCTGGAGAGGGCCACAACGGACCCACCCCCTGACCTTAATAAATATTGGTATCACCCTTGGGATAGTGGGGCTCTTACAATATCTTGGTGTCAGTCTCTACCAGGAAATGTGGAAAGAGAATGACTGTACTGTGACAGTTAAGTCATATTATTAAAAAAACATTTTTCTCCATTTATTAGTCAGATTTTTCCGAATTTTCTCCAGAAAAAATACCATTAAAAAATAATTGATTAAAACTTGTTATGTGATTATCACTACAACGTATAGTAAGCAGTTTTCATTGATAATTTATTGTTTTCGATCCCGGGCCATTGCCATCTATTCCACAGAAATTGAAAATCAAGAAGAGAGATCGGCACATTCCTTCTTTCGGTGGTGGGTAACTTTGTCCATCGTTCCTGCATCAATTCCATGGAAACAATCTCGCCATATACAGTCAATAGGTCTGAAACCTGATGGCGTATGCCCCCTACACCCATAACAATAATATCCCACTTTTACCCCTTGATGTAATGCAGGCCCCAACATCCATGACAATCAAATGGCTGGTGGGGATCATTGTACAGTTCAATTAGCCTGTCACCTTCCTGATGTAACGTGACATCAACTTAATTGCCAGCGCGAGGTCCCTGGACTGGCATAGTCGGAAAAGCAAGCTTTAATTTGGTGTATCGGGTTACATGCAGGACTTGTACTGTGCTTTGTAAATTTAACTAGTTTCCCGTTACATAATTGATGCTAGATTTCTGGATAAGTGGTCACCAGTTATGCAGATAAATGAATGCACAAGTTGTCACGTGATTGAAAGAGATATAATACGTCATCAGGGTTCGGGTCCATTGTCTTGTCACACTTTGTTTTATTAAAGTGCTGTCCAAGGGTCGCCATATCCAACTACCTCAGTGGTTTAAAGACCAAGCCACCAGTCAGCCTTCTCGGTTAGAATTCCTGTCGCGCGACACGTTCACCGGAATTAAACTCTTCACAATAAGCAAACCTACACGATACACATGGTTTGGGTTATAGTGCAGTACCAAATAAATTGTAAGTCTTCTGCGCGGGGAGATTACTTTAGTCCATGCATGTCTGATATATAAAAACGCATGGTCCTGTGTTACTGGTTTGAATTTTGTGAAATTAAAATGTATATGGACCAGTGTGTCTTTCTCTTAGCATAGCATACTAGTTTCTTAATTATGAACAACAGGAAAACTTTATCATCACCTAGGAAGACTGGCCCTACCATAGATCACGTGACAGAAATATCTGTCCGTAGATGTATGGAAAGTTCCACTTCCACTTTCATCATCTCGAACTTTGTGCATTAAATATTGCTATTGGTATCAGTACTATAGTGGAGTGATTAAATACAACATAACCAGGATGATGGAAAAGGATGCCGACGTACTGACAAGAAGTCATATGACCCCACAGGCAAATATTTTGACTATATTTCAAAAAACATCACAAGAACCAGAACTTATCCCAGTCACGCTTTTAATGTCACTGTTCATGTGGACATCTTGAATGGCATGACCACACGACCCGTAGCACCGGCTTGAGTGGTATTAAATACAAATAGTTTATATATAATAAGAGCGCTGATGTAATATCTCTATCAAGTCATCTGATGGAAAATAATGAACTATGTGGCCGTTACATAGAAGAAATGACTCAAACTAGGGAGTTTTAATAGTTTTTGTAGGCTATTTCAAACTCAGCACTGGGATGAATCATAATATTCCTTTGGAGCATCAAAGAATAGAAACTGTCTCAGTCTAACGAAATAACGTGAAGAGACATCTAACGTTTCTTAAATCTGTATTTACATTCCCCATTTTATTTTCAATATTTGTTGTTTTTTGTTTTGTTTTTTTTGAAAAATTACAACATGTCTGCAAATAGCCTCGCAGCAGTCGTCTGAGTAACATCAAAATCCATTCACATCAGCTATCAAATTACCGGAATCCTCATTCGGAAAGGGCTATTTGGGAAGCCCCAGTAATCATTCAGGATAGATGCCAGTTTTATTGATTTCACAATTCTCTTCGTACAATCTCATCTGTGATGTTTTTGTTGGCTATAATCTTGAAAGCCAATTAGCCTGTAATATTCTCTCTACCTCTCCATTGAACGCCCGTGTCAAGAACTCCTTCAGACTGTCAAGCATCTCTCGGATACGAATTGGAACTATCCGAAGCTATTTCTTTAAACTTCACCTCTATAACAACACAATTTCAGTAATTGAAGCGCGGCGCTAAGCGATATAAGTGACCTAAAGTAGAAAACGAGATAGCTCCTCATTAGAGAGACCATCAATCAACAATATGATGAGTTACTCAAATTCAAGCTCCGCCGGAAATTAAGTCATTAGCTATTGGTACGCGTTTCAAAAATATCAGTGTACTCGCCAGGTTCCCATAGACGCTGACAGGGATTAAAGAACAGGCGGTCGTAAACGAGCACGCAGTACTACCATTTTCGTTTGTATTTACAAATAGAGTGTCGAATCAGTGCTCTGTTCAGCCCGAAGCCCGTGTTCGCTTATTTACGCAGCGGGGTTCAGAAGTGATTCTTTTGAAGTCTCCGGAAATAAAACTAACACTGTGATAGCGCAGATACTGAGGATTAAACTTTCGTCAGTGAGCCAGAAGAGATGTTTTTATTTAACGTTGTGCCCATCTATATTACAGCTATATAGCGACGAACAACATCAGTCTTCATCTAAAGATCAAATATCTAACAACACAATTAAATAGCAAATCAGTCATTATCGAACAATCCTTAATCCCGTCTTTTATGAGACTACTACTGCCCATACTTTTGGTGTCCTCTAAATGCAGCCATCGTGTTATCGTTATAAAAAGATCACAAATCAATCGCTGTCAAACAATCTCTTTTGATGCTTCCTTGTGTGCCCTCTGAATGCACCCACCATATCTATATACTTATCAAAGGTGATCGCGAACTCAAAATTCGTAAATGACTCTTTAAACTCTTTAATCTTCCATGGGCCGTCTTCGCTGTACCTTCGTATAACCTTGCTTTCCCCTGCCTTGTTCTTCGTGTCCAAGTATATTGTCAATTCTCTTAACCACTTTTGCGCGGATAGTACAACAATTGGAGACCGTTTGGATGATCTCCACTGTTTTGTTTGAATTGTGTTGAAATTGTCTCCGATTTTTTACTAATAAAGACCGTCTGTTTATCGCCAACATCGCCTTTTCTGTTAGAGAGACGTTTATGGTATAGGTGCTGATAGACATTGTCGAACCTTCAAATGGGCATATGCGAATTGCTGCCTGCATTCACCTATACCACTACCATGCCTTATCCTCAATACCGCATTTACGCGCATTAATCGGCGCCAGCCCCACGTCTGTTGCTCTGCAAGGAGAGTGAGGAACGTAGGAGTGACGATGATTGAGTGTATTTCGCATCAGTCTCGCATTAACGTTTTTGACATTTTAATGAAATATATATTCCATTGAGCACAATGGCATATTACAGCATATGATTTCGAGGACCCAAAATTTAGCTTATCTCTTAAGCGAAGCAAAATTTGTGTCATGTATATGGATTCAAAAATGCCCACCTTTACCACATCCTTGGTAAATCGAATGACGTGTACATAGGCTAATCTTCTTCGTGACGTTTTCTATCTGGCTTAGAGACATGATATTACCAACGGCAAAATCTGAGCTGACCTGAACACGAGATCGAGAATAACTCCACCCCCACCCCTCACAATACATTGCGAAATTGGACTAATTAGGATGATATGCGGGTTACTATATGACAAACCAGCTAGGATGCGTAATAGGACGAGTCAATAGTTTAACCATGAAGACCGTATGTATGGGATGCCCAACTTGACGACTCATCATAATCCAGGATGATATATCATAGTAACCATAATATAACAAAGCATAGTGCGAAGGAGGACCCCGGATGTAGAGAGATTGGGAGTCGGACGTGTTTTCACTTCGCTCCGAGAAATTTGTCTAATTCTGCGGATTTCAGCTGATCTTAGCTCTGATTTTTGTGTAATATATTTTGTGAATACTTTTGGCAAATACCTGTGGTGAAAGTTTAGAATTATTTCTCAGTTTTTTGCTGTTCAGGGCGTTTTTCTGATTTAGTCAGTTTAGCCTGGTTTGAGAAGGCAGAGAGCTGCCATTACTACCGTCTCGGTTTTTGTGACTGAGACGGTGGGCGGATTCCTTTCTGTCTCTTCTTCTCACTGTTTGCTCGCTGTTTGTAGATATTTCGTATTCTACTGGTGTAATATATTTCCTTGTTGTTTGGTTTGGTTTGAAGTTGGTTCGTTTTTCGTTCAGTTTAGCTTGGGTCGATTTGCACATGTTCGTGTATATTGAGCTGGGCTAAATACATGTACATATTAAAGGTGTAGGCTGTAGGCTGACCTTCAGAATACAGGTTTCGCGAGTCTTTGTTCTCTGTTCTTTTGTTCCTTGTCGCTACCAAGCAACCGGTCAGGCTAGAACTGGACTATTGTATAGCCTTCACCTGCGGTTCACTGGAAGAGAGTGTATTGTCGTACTGTTGATATATATAGTATTCACCTTTGGAGTGAGGCTCCCTCGGGGGTAGTAAATGTTTACTCTGTGGGAAGGCTTACTGTTGGGGTTTGTGCGTGTTATTATTTGTAGTTGTATTGAGATTCCTTAGTGGGACTTTGAATTTTTTATTATTTTTTCACTATGGCCTTTAGAAAGTTTGATAGGTCACTGAGCCTAAAACTTCAAGGTCTAGAGAAAGCTAATGCGATTGATATATATCGCGCATTAAAAGACACTGTTGGATCAGCACGGTCAGTCCTTTAAGGTCTAGTTCAGGTATCAAATACCCTGTGGAACGTCACACTAGCAAATAAAATTGCCAAAACTCGCCTAGTGCTGGAAGGTTTTCGCCTTGGAGATTTTGAGGAAATAGATCCAGGGAAATTGCTAGTAAAGATGAAAGGACAATGCGATTTCCCAGATTCTGCGATCAGAAGTGCTTTTGAGCTTTATGGGGATGTTCTCTCTGTACAAAAGGAGTTCTATTCGTTTGATAGAGAGTTTGAGACAGGAGTTCGAAGAATTTGGATCTCGAAATTCAAACGTACTCTTCCTTCTTCTATTTTAGTTGGAGGTATGAGACTTCCTGTATGGTATAACGGTCAAGTGAAAACATGTTATACTTGTGGATCAGAAGATCACATGAACTCGAGGTGTCCTTTGAAAAATAAATGCCTCATCTGTCATCAGGAAGGACACATTAAAACAACCTGTCCAAAAGCCAAACAGGTTTCTGGAGGTATCGTAGCTAACGGCGGAAAGGGTGATTCCTCTGGTCCTCGCCCTGTTCCGCCCGCAGAAGTCCGAGGAGGACTTTGCTCCGAGGCTCTCCAGCGGAAAAAACAACAAGCTATGAACTTATGGAAGACTGTAGGCCCTGATTGGCAAACCTATCAAACGTCACCAGGAGATAGTTGCCGCCGGGAGCAACGAGAAAACCTCAAACCACTACGAGTCTCTCGGTGACGAGATGGAGGAAGGTTGTGGTTCGGAAGATGAAGATGTCAGTGATAGTGAGGTTTGCGATGGTGTTGAAGCCGAGCCAGATGATCAGAAGTCTGATTCTGATCAGACTGAAAGTGTTGACAACACATTGACTACAGACAACTTACCGGACACTGGCGGTGTGTCGGCTCCGGATACACCTGTGCAGTCTGTGAATTCCTTCATTAATCCTATTCACCCTGGTGTAGACGTGAACTTTACACCGAATGAGGAAGTCTGAATGAATTCACAGAGGAAGAAAGTAATCAACAATCTTGCAGTAATGAAACTACCTCGAATCAGGAAAAGGAGAAAGAGAATTCCCTAAATAGCGAAACAGGCAAAGAGCCTAAAATAGTCGATACTACCTCCACTCCTACCAACGAGTCATCCATGCTTTCTGATGAGGAGTATCATGCGTGTAATGATCGTCCGTTAAAAGGCGAGACTTCCTTGAACCAAAGGTCGAAGGACTTGTTGGGACAAGAGAGAGAGAAAGAAGTTTATAAGAAGAAAAGTAAAAAAAATGAGAGAGAACAAATGAACAATAAAAAGAAAGTTAAAAAAGAATTACCCAAAATAAAACGTTAACATACGCTAAGTTAACCTTATATATCTTGGCTTGGGCAGTTTTGTATATTATTTCTTTATACAGACTAAAAATGGCTCAGTCACCAACTATCATTCAGTGGAATTGCAGCGGAGTTTGGCCAAATTTGAATGAAATCCAATTATTAACTCAAGATTATGAACCATCAGCTTTTTGTCTCAACGAGACCTTTCTGAAGACAGCAGATAAAGACAAATTTAAATTTCGCCAATACACACCTTATCATTCCTGCGCTTTAGACGAACATGGAAAAGCTACAGGCGGCTCTTCAATATTGGTTAAAATGGGTGTTTTACACAGTCCTGTTGATTTAGTGACAGATTTACAAGCTGTAGCAGTTCGTATTACCTTGGATTCTGTTTTCACATTATGCACAGTGTACATACCTTCTTCTGGTAGTCTCCGGCTTAGTGAACTTCAAGATCTTTACGATCAGCTCCCGAAACCTTGTTTAATGATGGGTGATTTTAACGGTCGTAATATCCTCTGGGATAATGAAGACAAGTGTAAAGGTAAAATTCTTGAAAATTTTATATCAAATAATTCTTTGTGTATTTTTAGTGATGGTTCTTATACACATTTGTCCTCTGCTCATGGAACCTATTCAGCATTAGATATCTGACTTTGCGACCTGCCTATTCTTGAAGAATTTTCCTGGTCTGTTCATGATGACCTTTGTGGAAGTGATCACTTTCCCACTATCCTAAAAGCTGTTCATTCAGCTGATGACCCTCATTCCACAAGGTTTAATTTCAAGAAAGCAAACTGACCCGAGTTTGAAAAGCTTTGTTCACAAAAACTACAAGCAGTCTCCTTCTCTGATGCTCCAGATCCTATACAGTTATTCTCAGATATGCTGATAGAAATTGCCGACCAAACCATTCCCACATCTCCAGGAGTTGCGCATATTAAGAAACCTTTGTTTAATGATGACTGGAAACTAGCAAGGAAAAGTAGGAAGAAGGCTGAAAGATATTTCCGCCGACATCCTAATCCTGAAAATTTGAAAGATCTCAGAGTTACAAGAGCTAAAGCTCGTAGAACCATGAAACAGAATAAACGTGATTCTTGGAGAAATTATGTTTCTAAGACAAATATTCATACTCCTATAACAAAAGTTTGGAATATGATCCAAAGAATAAAAGGTAAAAGCTCCAAGTCCAGCGTTCATCATCTCAACGACGGAAATCAGGTGATTACTGACAGAGTAGAAATTGCAAATAAATTAGAAGAATCAATTGCCAAAAACTCTTCATCAGAAAATTATGTACCTAACTTCCAAAGTTTCCAAAAAAGAGAAGTGAATTCCCCTCCGGTAACCATGAAGGCTATAACGCTTCGTTTACAATTGAATTACCTTTAGCAATCAGATTTATACTTTCAAGATAGTTGAATCAACTCTTGAGACATTATTTCATCATGGGTAGAACGAAAAAGCATGCAAACTCGAGTGAAACCGACATTACCACTGGATCAAATTCACCGGAGAAGGCTGAAGGAAAAAAATGGCGATTCAGTCGGTACTGGTATGGCTACATCCGATTTATCGGACTCTACCTTGGTCTCTCAACAGACAGACGCGATTAGTGCAATGCGGACCCTGGCAGATACTTTTAATTCAACCCTGCAAATATTCAAAACCGAGATTATGGCTAATATGACGGACATTCGCAGTGAAATCAGCCATGCTAGGCAAGAGCTTATAGAGACAAAGGCAGAGGTGAATTTGTTGCGTGCCGAACTGGAGAAAGAACGCAACGCCCGTGCTTGCTTGGAGCAAGCTTTATCTTCCAAGGTGGCCCTCCGCAGTTTCGTAGTAATGGCCCCTCTCTAATTTCATAATACGATAGACTGCCCTTGTTCTGCTACATCATAATTCTTCTTGTCTTCTTAATAGCTTATATCTATAATGCCATCCTGTTCAGCATTATCAACGCTGCAAACGAGTACGTACAAATCGAGTGCTGGCTTCGTCTACACGCTGATCGGGATCATGGAGTAAAGTTTGTCCTGCCTCAGTTATGCCCCTTGGGTGTGCCTAAAAATCGGGACTCATTTACGGGAAGAAAATCTGACAAAAAACGGTTAGGTTGACACCCCCTTTTTTTTTGCCTTTTTAAGTTGAGACCGGACCAGGGAACGTGAGTAAGAAGTTTAATTGAAATCGCTCTTACAGATTTTTCTGGAAATTGAGCCGAATTTGACCATTTTTCGACATTTTTAAGGGGTTTTCTAGGAAAAATGAAGCAAGCATGGAGAAGAATGTTCGAGTTAAATTTTTCTATAACATAGCAGTGTTATATCTTAAAATAATAGTTTCATCATGCTCTTTCAGAAAATATATACATATAAGTGATTTGGGTTGAAGGTTTTGCGACAACTGGTGGCCGAAAAACGGACCCATAGTCTATTCCATGCCGAATAAAAGAATCTCCGGAGTGCACCCTTAAGGCATAATAGTGGAGTCTATGCATTATCTTAATGTAGACTCCGTTACGGAGCGGAGATGTATCATTACGCCAGATTGTTTAATTTTGACTGCCTAGTTATACCTGAAGCTCTATTTTCGGAAGCAGGTGGAAAGAAGACCAGGAGTTCGATTAAAATAATCCACAGTGTGTCCATTAGTATACAATTGAGGTTACTGCATACTGTATTCCATACAGGAGTTATCTCCCACTGGACTGAGATTTCGGTGGATATTATGGCAGAACGAGGTCCTATCAGAATGATATAAATTTGCCAGTGTAAATTTTCTTTACAAGAGAACCCATTTACAGTCCATAAAGGATGGAATGGATGTATATTATTATGGTTTTACAAATTATTTCTCAAGTTTCTGAAGTATTTCCCATGTTTCTAAGAGAAAATTGAGTGCAAAATTACCAATAATTTGACTTGGTTACATCGCTTATTTGCATTTTCCCGCGTTTCTGCTATCATTGGAAAGCGGAAAAGTAACCACGGCCTTCATATTGCCGAATGGATGACCATTATTAAGAAGAAATAGGTTAATTTTGAGTTTTGTTCTCGAAAATCCTGCTAGAATTGGCAAAATGATCAAAACAAAGATGGGGTAGGGGGAAAGTTATCGGTCGGATTTCCCAAAATAATATGTATAACTGGCAAGTGTTGTATACCGCCATACTCGCAAACACTCTGAGATTACGATACATGTGAATAATTAATTTCGTAAAAAACATCCTGCCCCTTAAGGTGGCCCTCCGCAGTTTCGTAGTAATGGCCCCTCTCTAATTTCATAATACGATAGACTGCCCTTGTTCTGCTACATCATAATTCTTCTTGTCTTCTTAATAGCTTATATCTATAATGCCATCCTGTTCAGCATTATCAACGCTGCAAACGAGTACGTACAAATCGAGTGCTGGCTTCGTCTACACGCTGATCGGGATCATGGAGTAAAGTTTGTCCTGCCTCAGTTATGCCCCTTGGGTGTGCCTAAAAATCGGGACTCATTTACGGGAAGAAAATCTGACAAAAAACGGTTAGGTTAACACCCCCTTTTTTTGCCTTTTTAAGTTGAGACCGGACCAGGGAACGTGAGTAAGAAGTTTAATTGAAATCGCTCTTACAGATTTTTCTGGAAATTGAGCCGAATTTGACCATTTTTCGACATTTTTAAGGGGTTTTCTAGGAAAAATGAAGCAAGCATGGAGGAGAATGTTCGAGTTAAATTTTTCTATAACATAGCAGTGTTATATCTTAAAATAATAGTTTCATCATGCTCTTTCAGAAAATATATACATATAAGTGATTTGGGTTGAAGGTTTTGCGACAACTGGTGGCCGAAAAACGGACCCATAGTCTATTCCATGCCGAATAAAAGAATCTCCGGAGTGCACCCTTAAGGCATAATAGTGGAGTCTATGCATTATCTTAATGTAGACTCCGTTACGGAGCGGAGATGTATCATTACGCCAGATTGTTTAATTTTGACTGCCTAGTTATACCTGAAGCTCTATTTTCGGAAGCAGGTGGAAAGAAGACCAGGAGTTCGATTAAAATAATCCACAGTGTGTCCATTAGTATACAATTGAGGTTACTGCATACTGTATTCCATACAGGAGTTATCTCCCACTGGACTGAGATTTCGGTGGATATTATGGCAGAACGAGGTCCTATCAGAATGATATAAATTTGCCAGTGTAAATTTTCTTTACAAGAGAACCCATTTACAATCCATAAAGGATGGAATGGATGTACATTATTATGGTTTTACAAATTATTTCTCAAGTTTCTGAAGTATTTCCCATGTTTCTAGGACAAAATTGAGTGCAAAATTACCAATAATTTGACTTAGTTACATCTCTTATTTGCATTTTCCGCGTTTCTGCTATCATTGGAAAGCGGAAAAGTAACCACGGCCTTCATATTGCCGAATGGATGACCATTATTAAGAAGAAATAGGTTAATTTTGAGTTTTGTTCTCGAAAATCCTGCTAGAATTGGCAAAATTGATCAAAACAAAGATGGGGTAGGGGGAAAGTTATCGGTCGGATTTCCCAAAATAATATGTATAACTGGCAAGTGTTGTATACCGCCATACTCGCAAACACTCTGAGATTACGATACATGTGAATAATTAATTTCGTAAAAAACATCCTGCCCCTTAAGGTGGCCCTCCGCAGTTTCGTAGTAATGGCCCCTCTCTAATTTCATAATACGATAGACTGCCCTTGTTCTGCTACATCATAATTCTTCTTGTCTTCTTAATAGCTTATATCTATAATGCCATCCTGTTCAGCATTATCAACGCTGCAAACGAGTACGTACAAATCGAGTGCTGGCTTCGTCTACACGCTGATCGGGATCATGGAGTAAAGTTTGTCCTGCCTCAGTTATGCCCCTTGGGTGTGCCTAAAAATCGGGACTCATTTACGGGAAGAAAATCTGACAAAAAACGGTTAGGTTGACACCCCCTTTTTTTTGCCTTTTTAAGTTGAGACCGGACCAGGGAACGTGAGTAAGAAGTTTAATTGAAATCGCTCTTACAGATTTTTCTGGAAATTGAGCCGAATTTGACCATTTTTCGACATTTTAAGGGGTTTTCTAGGAAAAATGAAGCAAGCATGGAGGAGAATGTTCGAGTTTAATTTTTCTATAACATAGCAGTGTTATATCTTAAAATAATAGTTTCATCATGCTCTTTCAGAAAATATATACATATAAATGATTTGGGTTGAAGGTTTTACGACAACTGGTGGCCGAAAAACGGACCCATAGTCTATTCCATGCCGAATAAAAGAATCTCCGGAGTGCACCCCAAGCTGAATGAATCGGAGCGACGTTCACGCTCGTACAATATCAGGATTGACGGAATATCTGTGGGAGAGGGTGAAAAATGTGAGGACAAAATTGCCGAGTTATTGATTACCAACAAAATTGGAAAATTTACGGACAAGGCGGACGTTTTGCAGGCAATCGAAAATGCTCACAAAGGTAAGCGATGGAAACCTCTGCCCGGTAAGCCCCCACAAATTGTTGCTCGACTTTACAGCCGCCCAGTGCGAAATCAGATTATTATTGATTTCAAAAACCTCCGTCGAGAATTCAGCAAAAAAAATCCCGGACCAAACAACAGACTTCCTTTTAATATCATGGAAGATTTGACTGCGCCTGACTATGCTCTAAAGAAGAAAGCTCAACCCTTGATGTCCAAGGCCTATGCCGAAAACAGAAAGGTGCGCTTTTCAGCTGGTAAGCTGTTCATAGATGGCCGAGAAGTCCCGATCGAATAACTTTTCTCAGATCACTTGTTTATTTTCAAATCACTTGTTGATTTTTATTCCCGATCGCATAACTTTTCTCAGACCACTTGTTGTTGACTTTCATACGCTTGCTGTGCCACTGGCTTCACGTTGGAGTAACTCGATCGAGCGCCATTCTCGTTGACAATCCGTAACCGGTCGAAGCTGTATGCTATGCTCATTTTGACTATAAAATTGTATATATGTTTATATGAACTTTAAATCCTACTTATTGTATTCTATGACTATAATCCGATGGACAAATGTGCCACTGGCTTCATGATGGAGTGACTCAGAATATACTGGTTTTCTCTCATCCTGACTATGACTAGATGACTTTCAGCTTGAACGCTAAACGATTTTCCCGTGCCATCCTCGTTGTTTACGCTGGAGTACCCTGTTTAATGTTTCTCGTTTACGTGTTACAATTGCAGCAATACATTTCAGATATCTTGACAATCCGTATTCATTGAACTGTTCGCGGGAATTCACCCACGGTGCTCTTTCTGACTACATGTATATATCTGTATATATGCTTTAGCGACGTTAAAACCTACATGTATCCACTCATTATATATCCTGCTAGTGTAAATAGTCCTACGCCAGAATGCTGGGTTATATTATAGTCACCAGCCAGACCCTCGACAATGTCAATGTTCATGGTTATATGATGGTGTACCCTGGCATAATAATAGTTTGACCCCCAGTTCTACACGTATTTTGCCTTATACTATCCCTTTTGTTCCCATTTTGCGTAGATAGATTTATTACTATTATTTTCACCCAAGAACTCCCTAAATGTCAATGACTAGCTGCTTACCAGGTAGTTGACTATTGTACGTCCTGTCCTTTGTTCAATGCTATGCTTGTCTTATGACGGCGTTACGCGAGCGCATTAAAGCGAAAACTCGCCTTCTAAATGTTTTCATTCCCCCCCCCCCCCCTCACGTATCCCCCATTTCAGTTTGAACGCTAAACGATTTTCCCGTGATATCCCCATTGTATGCGCTGGAGTACCCTGTTTAATGTTTCTCTTTTATGTGATACAATTGCAGCAATACATCTCAGACATCTCGTGACCATCCGTATTCATTGAACTGTTCGCGGGAATTCACCCACGGTGCTCTTTCTGACTACATGTATATATCCTTATATATGCTTTAGCGACGTTAAACCTATCCGCTCATAATATGTCTTGTTAGTGTAAATAGACCTAAGCCAGAATGCTAGATTATATTATAGTCACCAGCGAGACCCTCGACAATGTCAATGTTCATGGCTGTACGATGGAGTACCCTGGCATAATAATAGTTTGACCCCCAGTTCTACAAAAACCATCTATTTTTAGTGTTCTTTACCCACTCACTTCCCCCCCCCCCCACGTATCCCCCTTTATCAAACTGCACCCCCAGTATGATAAATTACCTCAACGCATTAGGTATTCAATCAGTACAGTTCCAAGTTATTGTGATAGTTTCCTCACCAAACACAGATTTGTATATATATATATATATACATATGCACTGTTATACATTCCTTTGTTGCTGGTTTTCCAGCTTTTGTATTTTGTGTATCCTCCGACAATCTCAGCATCCATGTCTCGTAACACAACCTTCTCTCGTATTTTTCTTTAACCACACTGAAATATATTATCTAATCAGAATATTCATTTGCAATTACCATGGATAGAAACTGTTCCACAGGGGTTGTTCCAGAAAATTATCTATCACATTTGCCTTTCTATAACGAACCCCAAATTAGTAATGCCCTTCCACTTCATGATCCAAATGACTCGCTAATGCCTGGCTTCGAAAGCATGTGCTTTAATCCTCTAGATCTGAACGATATGGATACATCTACATATACAACTGACGACAATCTCGACGAAATCCGTCACTGGAGAAGTGTAAGTCCTTCTCAATCGAACTACTACTTAGAAGATTCTTTTCTTGCCCATATTCAATCAAATGATATTGTTGATTCCAACTCTCTCTCGTTTTTACATTTTAATGCGAGGAGCCTCAAAAAGCATTTTGCTGAAATAGTTGGGTATATCTGCAACCTACAATTCAATTTTTCGGTCATTGGAATTTCTGAAAGCTGGTTAGATGCCAATACTTCCGATCTCTTTGATATTCCAGGATATCAACCTTTTCTATCGTCCAGAAACAATAGAAAGGGTGGCGGTCTGGTTCTATACGTTAACGATAGTATCAGTAAATGTACCGTCCGTGACGATTTGACATATATATAGACGACACCGGCATGACCGGTGAATACGAGTCTCTTTTTGTAGACATAGAATTAAGCTCAAAACCTTTTACTATTGGAATCATTTATCGCCCCCCTGATAAAAATGTTGAATATTTTAATACTACCTTATCCTCTATGCTCAACACGATCCATATTGATAAGAAAAACTGTGCTATCATGGGTGATTTTAATATCGATCTCTTCAAAACTGAACGACATCGGCCTTCTAAAA
>JAVTVY010043463.1:0-20852 GCA_036873755.1 Hanleya hanleyi | reverse complement strand
CCCTATTTTAGGGGTAAAGTCCGTGTTTCGCTTTTTATATTTTTTTTTCTGGAGAAACTTTTACATGCACCCACCCATGACTTAATATGCAGACCCCGATAAGCCTGGGGGACCGATATTACCCTTTTGGACATGGTTGATCGGAGTTTTTCCCTATTTTAGGAGTAAAGTCCGTGTTCCACTTTTTATATTTTCGGGACAAATCTTAATTTTACATACACCCACCCATGACTTGATAGCCGAAGAGGAGCGCTTCACTTTAACACCTCACTTGACCCAATCGGTCCACTAGGGGCCTGGAGAATTTCCCCCGGCTCCCTGCATATTTGGGATTACTTACTGTCCGCGGAAGCAGACCACATCACCGCGGAGGAATACACATCAAATAGAGACCGGTGTTGAAGGTCAGTACATGTCCATACATGCATTCCATGCATTTTTCCCGTGGGACTACTTTCTATCCGCGAAGGCAGACCGCATCACCGCCAGACCGCATCACCGCGGAGGAATACATGCCCCATGCACTTGACCGTCACGTGACCTCCACAAACCCTCCACATGAGACGGCGTCCTTTTTTGCGACGGCGCACACCTTATATGCACTTGACCTCTACGCCAGATTCTTACGCCAGGTCAATGTGACTGTATCTGCTTGCTCCCTACTACTAATGCCGAGTCGCAAGATAAATGGCAGAACACGGCAGTAACTTATTATGAACAGTGCAGTTGTTCAACTGAATGTCGGGTCTCCAGATAAACAGCAGGACACTGTAGTAACCTATTATGAAGAGAACAGTTGTTCATTAGAACGTCGGGTCTCCATATAACTGGAAAGACACGGCAGTAACTTATTATGAACGGGACAGTTGTTCATTTGCATGTCGGATCTCCAAATAAATGGCAGGACACGGCAGTAACTTAATATGAACAATAAAGTTGTTCATTAAAATGTCGGGTCTTCATATATCTGGAAGGACACGGTGGTAACTTATGAACAGTGCAGTTGTTCATTAGAATGTGATGTCTCCACATAAATGGCAGGGCACGACAAAAACTTATTATGAACAGTGCAGTTGTTCATTAGAATGTGATGTCTCCACATAAATGGCAGGGCACGACAGTAACTTATTATGAACAGTTTAGTTGTTCATTAGAATGTAATGTCTCCACATAAGTGGCAGGGCACGACAGTAACTTATTATGAACAGTTTAGTTGTTCATTAGAATGTAATGTCTCCACATAAATGGCAGGGCACGACAGTAACTTATTATGAACAGTTTAGTTTTTCATTAGAATGTGATGTCTCCACATAAATGGCAGGGCACGATAGTAACTTATTATGAACAGTTTAGTTTTTCATTAGAATGTAATGTCTCCACATAAATGGCAGGGCACGGCAGTAACTTATTATGAACAGTTTAGTTTTTCATTAGAATGTGATGTCTCCACATAAATGGCAGAACACGGCAGTAACTTATTATGAACAGTTTAGTTTTTCATTAGAATGTGATGTCTCCACATAAATGGCAGGGCACGACAGTAACTTATTATGAACAGTTTAGTTTTTCATTAGAATGTGATGTCTCCACATAAATGGCAGGGCACGGCAGTAACTTATTATGAACAGTTTAGTTTTTCATTAGAATGTAATGTCTCCACATAAATGGCAGGGCACGGCAGTAACTTATTATGAACAGTGCAGTTGTTCATTAGAATGTAATGTCTCCACATAAATGGCAGGGCACGGCAGTAACTTATTATGAACAGTGCAGTTGTTCATTAGAATGTGATGTCTCCACATAAATGGCAGGGCACGACAGTAACTTATTATGAACAGTTTAGTTGTTCATTAGAATGTAATGTCTCCACATAAATGGCAGGGCACGGCAGTAACTTATTATGAACAGTGCAGTTGTTCATTAGAATGTGATGTCTCCACATAAATGGCAGGGCACGACAGTAACTTATTTTGAACAGAACAGTTTTTCATTAGAATGTAATGTCTCCACATAAAAATGGCATGGCACGCAGTAACTTTATTATGAACAGTTTATTTTTCATTAGAATGTAATGTCTCCACATAAATGGCAGGCACGCAGTAACTTATTATGAACAGTTTAGTTTTTCATTAGAATGTGATGTCTCCACATAAATGGCAGGGCACGACAGTAACTTATTATGAACAGTTTAGTTTTTCATTAGAATGTGATGTCTCCACATAAATGGCAGGGCACGGCAGTAACTTATTATGAACAGTTTAGTTTTTCATTAGAATGTAATGTCTCCACATAAATGGCAGGGCACGGCAGTAACTTATTATGAACAGTGCAGTTGTTCATTAGAATGTAATGTCTCCACATAAATGGCAGGGCACGGCAGTAACTTATTATGAACAGTGCAGTTGTTCATTAGAATCTGATGTCTCCACATAAATGGCAGGGCACGACAGTAACTTATTATGAACAGTTTAGTTGTTCATTAGAATGTAATGTCTCCACATAAATGGCAGGGCACGGCAGTAACTTATTATGAACAGTGCAGTTGTTCATTAGAATGTAATGTCTCCACATAAATGGCAGGGCTCGACAGTAACTTATTATGAACAGAACAGTTGTTCATTAGAATGTCGGGCCTCCATGTATCTGAAAGGACACGACAGTAACTTATTATGAACAGTACAGTTGTTCGTTAGAATGTCGGATCTTCACATAAATGGCAGGGCACGACAGTAACTCATTATGAACAGTGTAATTTTTCTTTAGAATGTAATGTCTCCACATAAATGGCAGCGCACTGCAGTGACTTATTCTGAACAGAACAGTTGTTCATTAGAATGTCGGGCCTCCATGTATCTGAAAGGACACGACAGTAACTTATTATGAACAGTACAGTTGTTCTTTAGAATGTGATGTCTCCACATAAGTGGCAGGGCACGGCAGTAACTTATTATGAACACTGCAGTTGTTCATTAGAATGTAATGTCTCCACATAAATGGCAGGGCACGACAGTAACTTATTATGAACAGTACAGTTGTTCTTTAGAATGTGATGTCTCCACATAAGTGGCAGGGCACGGCAGTAACTTATTATGAACACTGCAGTTGTTCATTAGAATGTAATGTCTCCACATAAATGGCAGGGCACGACAGTAACTTATTATGAACAGTACAGTTGTTCTTTAGAATGTGATGTCTCCACATAAGTGGCAGGGCACGGCAGTAACTTATTATGAACACTGCAGTTGTTCATTAGAATGTAATGTCTCCACATAAATGGCAGGGCACGACAGTAACTTATTATGAACAGTACAGTTGTTCTTTAGAATGTGATGTCTCCACATAAGTGGCAGGGCACGGCAGTAACTTATTATGAACACTGCAGTTGTTCATTAGAATGTAATGTCTCCACATAAATGGCAGGGCACGACAGTAACTTATTATGAACAGTACAGTTGTTCTTTAGAATGTGATGTCTCCACATAAGTGGCAGGGCACGGCAGTAACTTATTATGAACACTGCAGTTGTTCATTAGAATGTAATGTCTCCACATAAATGGCAGGGCACGACAGTAACTTATTATGAACAGTACAGTTGTTCTTTAGAATGTGTAATGTCTCCACATAAATGGCAGGGCACGACAGTAACTTATTATGAACAGTACAGTTGTTCATTAGAATGTAATGTCTCCACATAAATGGCAGGGCACGACAGTAACTTATTATGAACAGAACAGTTGTTCATTAGAATGTCGGGCCTCCATGTATCTGAAAGGACACGACAGTAACTTATTCTAAACAGAACAGTTGTTCGTTAGAAGGTCGGGTCTTCAGATAAATGACTGGACACGGTAGTAACTTTTTATGAATAGTGCACTCGTTCGTTAGAATGCCAGGTCTCCAGATAAATGGAAGGACATTGTAGTAACTGTTTATGAACAGTACAGTCGTTCGTTAGAATGTCAGGTCTCCAGATAAATGGAAGGACATTGTAGTAACTTTTTATTAACAGTACAGTTGTTCTTTAGAATATCGGGTCTCCAGATAATGGCAGGACATTGTAGTAACTTATCAAGAACCGAACAGCTGTTCTTTAGAATATGAGGACACGGTAGTAACTTTTATGAACAGTACAGTCGTTCGTTAGAATGCCAGGTCTCCAGATAATGGCAGGACATTGTAGTAACTTATCAAGAACAGAACAGTTGTTCCTTTATATGAGGACACAGAAGTAACTTACCATGAACAGGCCAGTTGTTTATTAGCATGTCGGGTCTCCAGATAAATGGCAGGACACGGTAGTAACTTCTTATGAACAGTACAGTCGTTCGTTAGAATGTCAGGTCTCCACATAAATGGAAGGACATTGTAGTAACCTATTATGAATAGTACAGTTGTTCGATAGAATGACGGGCCTCCACATGGATGGCAGGACACGATAGTAACTTATTACCAACAGAACAGTTGTTCTTAGAAGGTCTGGTCTCCAGATAAATGGCAGGACAAGGTAGTAAGTTATCATGAACAGAAAAGTTGTTCCATAGAAAATCGGGTCTCCAGATGAGTGGCAGGGCATTATAAACAGTACAGTTATTCGTTAGAATGTCGAGTCGCCCGCTAAATGACACGACCGAGCAGTAACATATTATGAACAGAACGGTTCTTCATTTCCATGTCCGGTCTCCTTATAACTGACCGAACACGATTGTAACTTCTTATGAACAGAACAGTTCTTCATTTCCATGTCCGGTCTCCAGATAAATGGCAGGACACGGCAGTAACTTATTATGAACAGTACAGTTGTTCGTTAGAATGTCGCGTCTCCAATTAAATAACAGGACAATTTAGTGACCGTGAACAGATGTTTCTTAGAATGTTGGATCTCCAGATTAAAGGTAAGACACGGTAGTAACTTATTACGGATAGAACAGTTGTTCATCAGAATTCCGGGTCTCCAGATACATGGCAGGACACGGTAGTAACTTATTATGCACATTGGGGTGGGGGGTTCTCCAATGCTCGGAATCGGCGAATAGCGAGAGAGCTGATTTGCGACTGTATGACTTATTATATTGGGGTCAATTTGAGCCTAATTGCATCCTGGAAGAGATGATCATGGGTAGATTCAAAGTGGTGGACATGCACCAGTGTATATAATCTTAAATAGGTGTTTTCGCCGTACATTTTTCTTCCGAATTTCTTGGGTGTTTTCTGGAATTTTGAATATGATGTCACCGTGACGTCATCGGTTTGGCAATCTTGGATATTGAATAAAAGCAATATTCACATGACACAAAGCTGACATAATTCAATATAACCTTAGGCCCTATCAATCTGACACATGTATATATACTATTAGCTTGATATGATCCAGATATTTCACACTGCATGATTTAATTTATTGATCTCGCAACTTTTCGCAAGCAAGCAAGAATTTGGCAGTTTCAATAAGCGTATCTGTGCAGCGGTTTCCCGGTTTCCGTGAACTTTTCGAAAAATTTCACCGCTTAGCTCCGGGACCCTTCCCATCGTGTTTTTCGTGACGAAACGTGAAAAACAAGACCAAAGAACCCATAGTAAAATACAAAAAAAAATTACCACCCCCATACCCCATACAGGCATTTTCCCGTATAGATGCAAATGTGCGAATCAGGCCCCTATTTTAGGGGTAAAGTCCGTGTTTCGCTTTTTATATTTTTTTTTCTGGAGAAACTTTTACATGCACCCACCCATGACTTAATATGCAGACCCCGATAAGCCTGGGGGACCGATATTACCCTTTTGGACATGGTTGATCGGAGTTTTTCCCTATTTTAGGAGTAAAGTCCGTGTTCCACTTTTTATATTTTCGGGACAAATCTTAATTTTACATACACCCACCCATGACTTGATAGCCGAAGAGGAGCGCTTCACTTTAACACCTCACTTGACCCAATCGGTCCACTAGGGGCCTGGAGAATTTCCCCCGGCTCCCTGCATATTTGGGATTACTTACTGTCCGCGGAAGCAGACCACATCACCGCGGAGGAATACACATCAAATAGAGACCGGTGTTGAAGGTCAGTACATGTCCATACATGCATTCCATGCATTTTTCCCGTGGGACTACTTTCTATCCGCGAAGGCAGATCGCATCACCGCCAGACCGCATCACCGCGGAGGAATACATGCCCCATGCACTTGACCGTCACGTGACCTCCACAAACCCTCCACATGAGACGGCGTCCTTTTTTGCGACGGCGCACACCTTATATGCACTTGACCTCTACGCCAGATTCTTACGCCAGGTCAATGTGACTGTATCTGCTTGCTCCCTACTACTAATGCCGAGTCGCAAGATAAATGGCAGAACACGGCAGTAACTTATTATGAACAGTGCAGTTGTTCAACTGAATGTCGGGTCTCCAGATAAACAGCAGGACACTGTAGTAACCTATTATGAAGAGAACAGTTGTTCATTAGAACGTCGGGTATCCATATAACTGGAAAGACACGGCAGTAACTTATTATGAACGGGACAGTTGTTCATTTGCATGTCGGATCTCCAAATAAATGGCAGGACACGGCAGTAACTTAATATGAACAATAAAGTTGTTCATTAAAATGTCGGGTCTTCATATATCTGGAAGGACACGGTGGTAACTTATGAACAGTGCAGTTGTTCATTAGAATGTGATGTCTCCACATAAATGGCAGGGCACGACAGTAACTTATTATGAACAGTGCAGTTGTTCATTAGAATGTGATGTCTCCATATAAATGGCAGGGCACGACAGTAACTTATTATGAACAGTTTAGTTGTTCATTAGAATGTAATGTCTCCACATAAGTGGCAGGGCACGACAGTAACTTATTATGAACAGTTTAGTTGTTCATTAGAATGTAATGTCTCCACATAAATGGCAGGGCACGACAGTAACTTATTATGAACAGTTTAGTTTTTCATTAGAATGTGATGTCTCCACATAAATGGCAGGGCACGATAGTAACTTATTATGAACAGTTTAGTTTTTCATTAGAATGTAATGTCTCCACATAAATGGCAGGGCACGGCAGTAACTTATTATGAACAGTTTAGTTTTTCATTAGAATGTGATGTCTCCACATAAATGGCAGAACACGGCAGTAACTTATTATGAACAGTTTAGTTTTTCATTAGAATGTGATGTCTCCACATAAATGGCAGGGCACGACAGTAACTTATTATGAACAGTGCAGTTGTTCATTAGAATGTAATGTCTCCACATAAATGGCAGGGCACGGCAGTAACTTATTATGAACAGTTTAGTTTTTCATTAGAATGTGATGTCTCCACATAAATGGCAGGGCACGGCAGTAACTTATTATGAACAGTTTAGTTTTCATTAGAATGTAATGTCTCCACATAAATGGCAGGGCACGACAGTAACTTATTATGAACAGTTTAGTTTTCATTAGAATGTGATGTCTCCACATAAATGGCAGGGCACGACAGTAACTTAACACGGCAACAGTAACTTATTATGAACAGTTTAGTTGTTCATTAGAATGTAATGTCTCCACATAAATGGCAGAACACGGCAGTAACTTATTATGAACAGTTTAGTTTTTCATTAGAATGTGATGTCTCCACATAAATGGCAGAACACGGCAGTAACTTATTATGAACAGTTTAGTTTTTCATTAGAATGTAATGTCTCCACATAAATGGCAGGGCACGGCAGTAACTTATTATGAACAGTTTAGTTTTTCATTAGAATGTGATGTCTCCACATAAATGGCAGGGCACGACAGTAACTTATTATGAACAGTTTAGTTTTTCATTAGAATGTGATGTCTCCACATAAATGGCAGAACACGGAAGTAACTTATTATGAACAGTTTAGTTTTTCATTAGAATGTAATGTCTCCACATAAATGGCAGGGCACGGCAGTAACTTATTATGAACAGTTTAGTTTTTCATTAGAATGTGATGTCTCCACATAAATGGCAGGGCACGGCAGTAACTTATTATGAACAGTGCAGTTGTTCATTAGAATGTAATGTCTCCACATAAATGGCAGGGCACGACAGTAACTTATTATGAACAGTGCAGTTGTTCATTAGAATGTAATGTCTCCACATAAATGGCAGGGCACGACAGTAACTTATTATGAACAGTGCAGTTGTTCATTAGAATGTAATGTCTCCACATAAATGGCAGGGCACGGCAGTAACTTATTATGAACAGTTTAGTTGTTCATTAGAATGTAATGTCTCCACATAAATGGCAGGGCACGGCAGTAACTTATTATGAACAGTTTAGTTTTTCATTAGAATGTGATGTCTCCACATAAATGGCAGGGCACGGCAGTAACTTATTATGAACAGTTTAGTTTTTCATTAGAATGTGATGTCTCCACATAAATGGCAGGGCACGACAGTAACTTATTATGAACAGTTTAGTTTTTCATTAGAATGTGATGTCTCCACATAAATGGCAGAACACGGCAGTAACTTATTATGAACAGTTTAGTTTTTCATTAGAATGTGATGTCTCCACATAAATGGCAGAACACGGCAGTAACTTATTATGAACAGTTTAGTTTTTCATTAGAATGTAATGTCTCCACATAAATGGCAGGGCACGGCAGTAACTTATTATGAACAGTTTAGTTGTTCATTAGAATGTGATGTCTCCACATAAATGGCAGGGCACGACAGTAACTTATTATGAACAGTTTAGTTTTTCATTAGAATGTAATGTCTCCACATAAATGGCAGGGCACGGCAGTAACTTATTATGAACAGTTTAGTTGTTCATTAGAATGTGATGTCTCCACATAAATGGCAGGGCACGACAGTAACTTATTATGAACAGTTTAGTTTTTCATTAGAATGTGATGTCTCCACATAAATGGCAGGGCACGACAGTAACTTATTATGAACAGTGCAGTTGTTCATTAGAATGTAATGTCTCCACATAAATGGCAGAACACGGCAGTAACTTATTATGAACAGTTTAGTTTTTCATTAGAATGTGATGTCTCCACATAAATGGCAGAACACGGCAGTAACTTATTATGAACAGTTTAGTTTTTCATTAGAATGTAATGTCTCCACATAAATGGCAGGACACGACAGTAACTTATTATGAACAGTTTAGTTTTTCATTAGAATGTCATGTCTCCACATAAATGGCAGGGCACGGCAGTAACTTATTATGAACAGTTTAGTTTTTCATTAGAATGTGATGTCTCCACATAAATGGCAGGACACGATAGTAACTTATTATGAACAGTTTAGTTTTTCATTAGAATGTAATGTCTCCACATAAGTGGCAGGGCACGGCAGTAACTTATTATGAACAGTTTAGTTTTTCATTAGAATGTAATGTCTCCACATAAATGGCAGGGCACGGCAGTAACTTATTATGAACAGTGCAGTTGTTCATTAGAATGTAATGTCTCCACATAAATGGCAGGGCACGACAGTAACTTATTATGAACAGTGCAGTTGTTCATTAGAATGTGATGTCTCCACATAAATGGCAGGGCACGACAGTAACTTATTATGAACAGTTTAGTTGTTCATTAGAATGTAATGTCTCCACATAAGTGGCAGGGCACGACAGTAACTTATTATGAACAGTTTAGTTGTTCATTAGATTGTAATGTCTCCACATAAATGGCAGGGCACGACAGTAACTTATTATGAGCAGTTTAGTTTTTCATTAGAATGTGATGTCTCCACATAAATGGCAGGGCACGATAGTAACTTATTATGAACAGTTTAGTTTTTCATTAGAATGTAATGTCTCCACATAAATGGCAGGGCACGGCAGTAACTTATTATGAACAGTTTAGTTTTTCATTAGAATGTGATGTCTCCACATAAATGGCAGGGCACGACAGTAACTTATTATGAACAGTTTAGTTTTTCATTAGAATGTGATGTCTCCACATAAATGGCAGGGCACGGCAGTAACTTATTATGAACAGTTTAGTTGTTCATTAGAATGTAATGTCTCCACATAAGTGGCAGGGCACGGCAGTAACTTATTATGAACAGTTTAGTTTTTCATTAGAATGTGATGTCTCCACATAAATGGCAGGGCACGGCAGTAACTTATTATGAACAGTTTAGTTTTTCATTAGAATGTAATGTCTCCACATAAATGGCAGAACACAGCAGTAACTTGTTATGAACAGTTTAGTTTTTCATTAGAATGTGATGTCTCCACATAAATGGCAGGGCACGACAGTAACTTATTATGAACAGTTTAGTTTTTCATTAGAATGTGATGTCTCCACATAAATGGCAGAACACGGAGGTAACTCATTATGAACAGTTTAGTTTTTCATTAGAATGTAATGTCTCCACCTAAATGGCAGGGCACGGCAGTAACTTATTATGAACAGTTTAGTTTTTCATTAGAATGTAATGTCTCCACATAAATGGCAGGGCACGGCAGTAACTTATTATGAACAGTGCAGTTGTTCATTAGAATGTAATGTCTCCACATAAATGGCAGGGCACGGCAGTAACTTATTATGAACAGTGCAGTTGTTCATTAGAATGTAATGTCTCCACATAAATGGCAGGGCACGGCAGTAACTTATTATGAACAGTGCAGTTGTTCATTAGAATGTAATGTCTCCACATAAATGGCAGGGCACGACAGTAACTTATTATGAACAGTGCAGTTGTTCATTAGAATGTAATGTCTCCACATAAATGGCAGGGCACGGCAGTAACTTATTATGAACAGTGCAGTTGTTCATTAGAATGTAATGTCTCCACATAAATGGCAGGGCTCGACAGTAACTTATTATGAACAGAACAGTTGTTCATTAGAATGTCGGGCCTCCATGTATCTTAAAGGACACGACAGTAACTTATTATGAACAGTACAGTTGTTCGTTAGAATGTCGGATCTTCACATAAATGGCAGGGCACGACAGTAACTCATTATGAACAGTGTAATTTTTCTTTAGAATGTAATGTCTCCACATAAATGGCAGCGCACTGCAGTGACTTATTCTGAACAGAACAGTTGTTCATTAGAATGTCGGGCCTCCATGTATCTGAAAGGGACACGACAGTAACTTATTATGAACAGTACAGTTGTTCTTTAGAATGTGATGTCTCCACATAAGTGGCAGGGCACGGCAGTAACTTATTATGAACACTGCAGTTGTTCATTAGAATGTAATGTCTCCACATAAATGGCAGGGCACGACAGTAACTTATTATGAACAGTACAGTTGTTCTTTAGAATGTGATGTCTCCACATAAGTGGCAGGGCACGGCAGTAACTTATTATGAACACTGCAGTTGTTCATTAGAATGTAATGTCTCCACATAAATGGCAGGGCACGACAGTAACTTATTATGAACAGTACAGTTGTTCTTTAGAATGTGATGTCTCCACATAAATGGCAGGGCACGACAGTAACTTATTATGAACAGTACAGTTGTTCTTTAGAATGTAATGTCTCCACATAAATGGCAGGGCACGACAGTAACTTATTATGAACAGAACAGTTGTTCATTAGAATGTAATGTCTCCACATAAATGGCAGGGCACGACAGTAACTTATTATGAACAGAACAGTTGTTCATTAGAATGTCGGGCCTCCATGTATCTGAAAGGACACGACAGTAACTTATTCTAAACAGAACAGTTGTTCGTTAGAAGGTCGGGTCTTCAGATAAATGACTGGACACGGTAGTAACTTTTTATGAATAGTGCACTCGTTCGTTAGAATGCCAGGTCTCCAGATAAATGGAAGGACATTGTAGTAACTGTTTATGAACACTACAGTCGTTCGTTAGAATGTCAGGTCTCCAGATAAATGGAAGGACATTGTAGTAACTTTTTATTAACAGTACAGTTGTTCTTTAGAATATCGGGTCTCCAGATAATGGCAGGACATTGTAGTAACTTATCAAGAACCGAACAGCTGTTCTTTAGAATATGAGGACACGGTAGTAACTTTTATGAACAGTACAGTCGTTCGTTAGAATGCCAGGTCTCCAGATAATGGCAGGACATTGTAGTAACTTATCAAGAACAGAACAGTTGTTCCTTTATATGAGGACACAGAAGTAACTTACCATGAACAGGCCAGTTGTTTATTAGCATGTCGGGTCTCCAGATAAATGGCAGGACACGGTAGTAACTTCTTATGAACAGTACAGTCGTTCGTTAGAATGTCAGGTCTCCACATAAATGGAAGGACATTGTAGTAACCTATTATGAATAGTACAGTTGTTCGATAGAATGACGGGTCTCCACATGGATGGCAGGACACGATAGTAACTTATTACCAACAGAACAGTTGTTCTTAGAAGGTCTGGTCTCCAGATAAATGGCAGGACAAGGTAGTAAGTTATCATGAACAGAAAAGTTGTTCCATAGAAAATCGGGTCTCCAGATGAGTGGCAGGGCATTATAAACAGTACAGTTATTCGTTAGAATGTCGAGTCGCCCGCTAAATGACACGACCGAGCAGTAACATATTATGAACAGAACGGATGTTCATTACAATGTCCGGTCTCCTTATAACTGACCGAACACGATTGTAACTTCTTATGAACAGAACAGTTCTTCATTTCCATGTCCGGTCTCCAGATAAATGGCAGGACACGGCAGTAACTTATTATGAACAGTACAGTTGTTCGTTAGAATGTCGCGTCTCCAATTAAATAACAGGACAATTTAGTGACCGTGAACAGATGTTTCTTAGAATGTTGGATCTCCAGATTAAAGGTAAGACACGGTGGTAACTTATTACGGATAGAACAGTTGTTCATCAGAATTCCGGGTCTCCAGATACATGGCAGGACACGGTAGTAACTTATTATGCACATTGGGGTGGGGGGTTCTCCAATGCTCGGAATCGGCGAATAGCGAGAGAGCTGATTTGCGACTGTATGACTTATTATATTGGGGTCAATTTGAGCCTAATTGCATCCTGGAAGAGATGATCATGGGTAGATTCAAAGTGGTGGACATGCACCAGTGTATATAATCTTAAATAGGTGTTTTCGCCGTACATTTTTCTTCCGAATTTCTTGGGTGTTTTCTGGAATTTTGAATATGATGTCACCGTGACGTCATCGGTTTGGCAATTATGGATATTATTATTTATTTTTCCAGTGGACGATAGAGTGTGGAAAGTTTAAGCTCCCTGGCCTGAGAGATAACACAAATATTTGAGGTTGGGGTGGGAAAGGAAACAGACCTCCACCACAACAGGCTGCGCTATACCGGCTAAGCTAGCAGTTTATAAGAAGATTCAGAATTGAAGAATGTTGAATGTTCGGGCTAATCATTCAGCTAATAGTTCATGACTGCAATACCAATATATTATAATACCAGGAGTGAGTGAGTAGTAGGGTGTAACGTCGTTTTCAACCTTGTTTCAGTCATATCACGAAACCAGCTGATAGATACGAGCGTAGCGTGCAAGATCTATGACGTTACGTTTCGTAATTTGTGTCTAATCCGCTTAACCCGGGGCTAGAGGTCATATGCCGACATGTGCCAGAACACGAGAGTGCTCATAGTTCCTATTACCCTGGACACTGATCAGCCCAGCCAGTATACCAATACTAGTATTGAAATTTCACGACATACAAAGGAAATTCGTGGAGTCTTTTAGAAGAGAAACTTACAATTAAAGATGAAATATGATGTTTACTGCCTTACTGACGTCATTATGCAATTCGAGTTGTTCTTGCTGGTGGGCAAAAAAACCCCCGGAAGAGTGGGGATCGCAATGTGTTGTGTGATATGTGAAGTGCCGAGCGAGGCTTTTCTGCATCATATGGTTGTTTTTAGTTGCCAGACATCGTACGTTTTTCCCAACTTCACATATCTCACCAGTTTAATGCCAATTAATAATGCGTACTCGCTGCTTTCTGTTGAACTTTTCATAGGCTGTGTTCCCTTTGATGGTGAACAGGAAATATTGTAGCTCGATATTTACTATTCATTTCACATCGTTATTCTCTGTTATTCAGGGAGCGTCAGCGACGTTCAGTTGGACAGGCTTAGAGGGCAGTGACTTTGGAATTTGGCAATGGCAAGATGGTTCGTTGGCCGACAATCCATACGCTTGGCCCCAGGGTAAGATTGCCAAATTGTTTTTGTCATATATGCCGGATTATTAACACAAGGACGATAATTTGAGCATGTATACACTCGAATTTCTTGGTATAGATGCCTTTGTGGTACCCTTGGTTATCCGCTCATTAATATAGCCTAGATGCTCGAATATGATCTATATTCGACTGCTCTCAAAGAGAGGGGAAACAGCAGGACACATGCGTCAGGTTTTCTCTCGACTATGTGCTCAACGCCATTATTTCTAGATCCTGGACCACAAACTTGCACAAACAAGTCCGATCCGATTTATCTCGTCTAACTGCCCCTGCACCTCTCTCCCTTCTCCGATTCTCTCGTTCCTGGATACCCCCCTCCCCCCGCTTCATGCTCCCATACCTTGTCAACACCCTTTTGCTCCTGTTCGTTCCCCCTATATGGGAAGCTTTTTCACTGGCTCAGGTTAACAAAAATCTTCATGAGTTTAAGCCAACTATATAGGCTACACTCACCTTAGCAGTCAGAACCTTTTTGGTCAGATGTTGAACAAATGACCATTCACGGCTGAAAAGTGAATATTTATCAAACGATAAAGCGTATTCGATGTGCATTATATGCTATGAGAGAATCACAGTGAAAGATATTTTGGTTAACTGCATAGATTTGTCGGTTATAGGAGCTTATTTACATCGATCAGTTAGCTTGGAAGGTTGCTGGCCGTGTAAGAGGTCATTTGATTTTGATATTAATTACTGGAGAGCATTTGGTTTGTTGAATAAACCATTTTATCTTTCATTGTCAGAATTTCACTCAAGGAATGTACCACATAAATTGACGCGGTTTCTGTCTTTCATATTAAGACACGGAGATCTTCTAGCCTGAGCGATCCGCTCAGGCTAGAAGATCTCCATGAATAGAAATTCCTGATAAGTAATTTGGCCTCCAAGCATTGCTTGCCTGTCACCGAAGTAACGCGAAAGAGAGCTCGTTTGTTGCATGATGGCGGAAAAACCCCACGAACATTCCATTTGGCAACCTGACATAGAATGTGGAAAACATGTATATGTTTCCACTGTGAAAGAAAGAGCAGGGTATGATTTCAACAAGGCGCACAACACCTACAGGTAACAGTTATGGCCACCCTAGTTAACTTCTCCTCTATCGTATGAACATCATGTAATACAAGATATTAAAGACATTCATATGGTTCATATGAATCAAGCCGTCACGGATATAAAATAGAAAACTACTTGGATAATGTCAACAATCAAAATATATGTCCAAGATGGCGGTCGCAGAGCATTTGGGCCTAAGTTGATCCAAGATGGCGATTTTCTAGATGGTGGCAGCAACGTTTGGGCTACGAACCAGATCATCCCGCACGATGGCATGATATCGCTAAGGTGCGTCTGTGATTGATGGATGAAACAAAGCGTTGTTAGTACGTCGGTGACGCTGGTCGATCGTCAGGGAATTTAGCGGGAAATCCCCATGGAAAATCCACGGTGGGTATTGAATCTATAAATGAACCCGAATTTGAAGATTTGTGTTCATTTTCTCGAAGTTCTTACAAAGGTACGCCACGCCACATCACGAATTCCTCATCTTACATTGCACACAGACCGTCAATATAAAACCACTAGTGGTGTTTTTCTCAACTCAGAAGTGAATTTTATTGAAAATTGACTACTCGACACGAATAAAACCTTGTGATTGATGCATCCACAAAGACTATCACACACAGGATTATTCATCGAACATTGAGCAATACCCCGGACAATGGGAAATACCTCCGTCATCCTCGGACTGTGAAAAATACCTCGGCCATCCTCGGACTGTGAACAATACCTCGGAAATCCTCGGACAGTAAGCAACAGCTCGGCAACTACGGGACAGTGAACAATACGTCCCCCAGACCTCGTAAATTTCACGGCTAACTCGGAAATCCTCGGACACTGAATAATACCTCGGCATTTTCCGAATACATCAGCAGTCTCCGGACAGTGAAGAACACCGTGGTCGTCACGAAATTAACTGCTGCTGACATCTTCACGATGTGTAACTGTCCGATCTGTTCCATATTATTCACGAACTCATTTATTAACAGAGAGTATGCCTGTATGGCCGGTGGGAAAATAATCAATCGCCATGAAAATCAACGATGTCATGAACGGACAGTCAAAGGGGCACTCAAGGATCCATCGGAGAAGCGTGGTCACCGTTTCAAACTGTCCAGTCAAGTAAAATAATCTCACCGGATCACCCATGGAGTACACAGCCCTATCCTCCATCTAACAGCAGATGCGGCACCCCAGCCCGACAGCCCCATTGCTGACGATCGTTCCATCGAGGATCCGGCGGACATCTCTGCTGATGTAGTTCCGAAATCCAGTGTAGTGAGTGGCACCCACCGTCGCAATTGGGCCCATATACGGCAATGCTTTCAACGTCACCGGGCGCTTCACCACCGCTAAAATTGCAGTATTGTGAACCTGGCTCAGCTCTTCAACTTCTTCAAATTGACTCTGTGTCCGACTTTTTGATGTGGCATAAGGAGACAGACCAAATCCAGTACTTTTATCCGGGCAATTACTTCCGGGTATTTGCCCAGCCGTTCACCATCATTGATCATGCGTCACCGGATTACATGGGTCTGGTCGTCATTCATAATTCAGCCGTCGTCCATTAAAGAATATCCGCGTCCATAATCCAAAGATCTATTCCATATTCCATATAACAGCACTAGTACCAAATTCAAAAAGACAGTCATAGTATACATAAACATAGGCTAGTTTCCTGCACGAGAGAACCGGTCAACAATTTTCATTGATGCCGGCAAGATATCATGATGTTCCAAAAATATCAAATTCGTATCGTTGATCAGTGTTCATAATCCATATGATATTCGTTGTAAAGTCGTCATCTAGAGAATGATGTATCTCAGTCATTCTTTGATTGTGACTGTTCATATGAGCACCATGAGGATCTTGAAGTACATGGGTTCATACGGCCTCTAGCCCCGGGTTAAGTGGATTAGACACAAATTACGAAACGTAACGTCATAGATCTTGCACGCTACGCTCGTATCTATCAGCATATATCACCAAATTTGAGAAACTTTGACTGGAGGCGCTTGGTGGTGTAGCCCTTTTTTACAAGCTTCTGAAATAATGTTTTGTGACGTTGATTGAAATCGTCACATTTAACACAGGATCTAGGAAATGATACTAGACGAGATATATATACGCCATATGCAGTATTAACAGATAATTAAAAGAGAAGGAGATGGACACCCACCACTTCCGGGGCATGCTGGTAAGTAAACTCCACGCCCGCGAAACGCTCTTCGAGATCAAAATCGCTTCGTGGCTCAGCTGATACATTGATCCCCGGAGACGTAGGACATCAGCCTCAACCTCTACCAACAAGAGACGCACGCACATTTCTCTTTTACCACCAATATGAACAAATATGCCCAATCCCACAGCTGCCAGCAACGCCATCGTGTGTTCAGTCACTCTGGGCACGTACAGAGCTACCAGAAAGTCTGCCGATAACACCGGCGTTTTCCGCAAGACACCCACCATTATTGATGAGCTGGTGGAGGAACTTATTGATGTCCCCACCGCAAAACGCTATTTTCCATGTCGGTCAGTGTATAACTTTGAATCCATCCTTGAACCCATGATTGCGTCGACCACTAAAACTTAATGGGCGCGACGCCACTGAGTGCGAGTATCCATACGAATGTCCCCGGCTACGACGCGGCTCCCGTCTGCCTGGTGTCTACTGGTGATCCACATGACCTGATCTCCCGGATGATGACCTACTTGGAGACCGTCAGTCAAGACACTGTCGCGCATCTGATGGTACCGGTCAATATCATCAAGGTCTTTCTTTACCCCTACCTCGCCAAAGCCAGTAATGTGGAATTCATCATTAAGCAAACCAACGACTGCGCCGTCTTCTCCACCACCACGCCCCGATTTATACCACTGTGCTCCCACCCGAGCCGCCTTTTACAATGACATGAAAGGGGAAGCGTTGCCTGAGACAACTAACTCCGAACTCCAGCAAGTTCTTCTCCCTCACTGACCAATATGACGCCGCAATGCACACGTGCCTCAAGCAGAACATCGAAGGGTGGTCCGAGTCTAATATTTCACCGATACCATGAACACGGTCTTACACATATTCGAGAAGAAAAGTGTGATAAGATCCTCGAGTTTGACGCTAACGCTCTATGCTCCCCCTGAATGCCCCAACCGATGCCGGCGCGGCATTACACCCGGTGGCTCACTAATGGTGATCATTTCAAGGCATAACGGTCACGTACACGTCTGGCACAATACTGGTTCGATTGGGTCAGGCAGTCCCTTGATATCACCATCCGCCATCAAGCCAACAGCACCCAGAAGCGAATCGGAGATCGATTCTGCAGACGGCTTTACCCTAATCATTCAAAAGCTGATCTTCTTTTAATTTCATGAGTTTGCCCTCACGACCGACGCCCACGGCCCCCATCGCTACATCGGCTAGGACTCAGCCCCCAGGCCCTGCGAGAGGAGGTGCAGAATACAACGAGAGATTGGGGTACAATTACCACGAGGAGTGGAAGTGCAAGTTTCATGCCATGATAGACCCACGGTTGTGACAGGTCTTCACCAGCACCCGCAAGCGACCATTTGATCACCACTGGATCAGGACCACCCCAAACTCTCTATGCCGTCCGTACGAACCAGCTCTCCGGTTTTATCGAATGCGGCATCCATGTCTCCGAGCCCCTGAACGAAAGAATGTCTACCCATTTTCAAAAACACCGAGGTGAGTCGAGATGACATCGGGAACCACATGAAGCCATCGACTGATTTTTTGATGAGAAGATCCTCTGCTACGCTGGTATACTAGTCACGGCTTGGATGTCATCCGCGACCATCCAGAGATGAAATTCACCCCGAGGCCTGTTTTCGTGAATTTACTGAGGCCGTCACCATCGCCTGTCGCCAAGTGGATGCAGATCCGACCAAAGTCATCATCGGAGAATCCACGAAACTCGTAGGCAACGCATCGTATGAGAAAACCGTGACCAATCAGGTTCGCCACGTGAACATACATATCTGTGATGAGAAGCAAGCCCGGTGACGCATCAACTCACCCCAGTTCGCCAGATGGATCCTATTGACGACACCACCTACGAAACAACGTCGCTAAACAGACCATCCACTACAATTTACTCCAATGGTATACCGATATGTTAAGTTGTGGATGCGGGAATTCCTGTATGATTTCATGGGCGTGTTCTTCGACCCCGTGGACTGCAAACTTCTGGAAATGGACACCAATTCCGCGTACATTGCCATCACTAATGCCGATTGGGTATCCTTGGTCGAACTTGAACTGCGGAAAAGCTATGAAGCCGAACGAGATCGATGGCTGCAAGGGTGTGAGTGGACTCGACCTCAAAATTGATAAATTCCTATATCTCAGGGTCCTCCAGGGTAAATTCAGTGCCAGTGGGACTAACGAATGATTCCGTGTCGTCGAGTATCAGCTGCGCCTACATCTAATAGCGGAACGCCTTTACGTTCTTCTGCACAAGAGAAAAATCCTGGACGATGGTGTGACAACGACATATCTGGACATATGAAAGTCGCAATAGATTGCTCGTGATTCATGTGTAAATTCCTATAATATTACCTTCACACCGCGACCCCATACGCTTCAAGGTATTGTATTCATTCCTACTGTCGCATATATTGCTTTTGTATTCTGGCATTATGTTTGATATCAAAAATATGTGACCACGACAAATTTGAAAATTTGATCGTCGCAATAGACTGCTCATGGGTTCATTTGTAAATACCTATGATACATACGCATGATGGTATTGTATTACTTCCTGCTTTCACATGTATTGTATTGCTGGTTGATAAAAAAAATAGTTCACAAGACATGGTGTTGAGACCTCATCTTTTTTATTCAGTGACCATTACAATGTGAACAACATGAGAACAGCCACACAAGAACTTAAGCACAAAACGGGGCTTGTGCATTGAAATGGTCTTTGGTTCAGTCATACACCAGCATAATTTCGTCCTGGGGGTCCTGGGGGTACTCGTCAAACATCTGTACGATATGGGGTGGGGTCCGTCTCCGACAACGGTGGTAGAGATAAAGCAGGCAGTACTTTTCGCACACACTACTGCAAGGTCTTGTAACGCTTGACTGCTCCAAAATCACGTCTCGTTGTCTTCTTTCATCATGTTCATGAAGGTCGTTAAATCGGGTCTGTACGGGTCAAAGTATTCACCCAGTTCTTCTGTCAAATACACGGTCACCCAACGTTGACTTGGACGATCCAAAGGACGTGTGCGGCAGGATACTCTCGGTCTCGGGCGAACACCCGTTGAAAGATAGCGCGTGTCCATGGGCCATTCTCCAGGTGTGTATCCATGTTGGGTGGAAATGTCACACTGAACGTTGCGCATCTTTCCCACTTGAATTACGTTGTCAAACTCAGCATAGCGAATCACATTGATGGTGCTCAGGAGGGCTCGTGCAAAGTCGATTTCCAACCGTGTTGCCCTGCTTTGTAAGATTCAGCTGGTGGTCGTTTTTTAAGGGAGATCGAAACAGAACAACGTGTATCCGTTAGCGTAATCATCCCGACTGATCATATTCCCTTCATCCTGGTTCATTACAAGACATTTTCTGGTAGAGCTTGACCCAAGGGTATAGTGTGGTAATTTTCAGCCCCCTAGCTCAAGGGGTAAGAAACATAAT
>JAVTVY010043462.1:0-20721 GCA_036873755.1 Hanleya hanleyi | reverse complement strand
ACAAGCCTTTGTCGTCTTGAAGACCGCAAATTTCATAATGGCGAGCGTTGCTTTCGGATAAAGACAATTTTCTTTTGGATACAACTACAAGATCATGAGACGACAGCTTCCGACGATCGACCGAGGACACTGAGAGTACTAACTTTTGACACAAGGCTATTCTATGGATAACAACTTCTTTATTGCTGTGGAGCTGACGTTTCGTCGGAGATACTTCCAACTTTTTCAAAGCTAATGATCTACATAGTACAGTTGAGGGTATTTATACAAGTGATAACAAGCAAACAAGGTCACAAAATAATCATTGCACAATAGGTTTCATGAGTTAATCATGTCAAAATAAAGATAATCAAACAGTGAATATGGCTATTGTAATCTGCTAATCATCTAGGCGGGTAAAGACAATGGGTGATTACAGATTAAGTTCAAAGTGGCCTCATGGTTAAAGTGACAAAATTATTGAATCTTATATGTGTGAGGATTATACAATTGGTAAGAGATAATCACATGGATAAATAGCATAACGTGTGAGAAGTACATAATGGATAATGGAAAAGATTAACGGTCACGGTGATAATCTCCATCTAAGCTGATAAGGCTGTCATAGGCGCTGGGTACAAACTGTCCACTGTCTCTGTTGATTGCGGGCTTGTGTCTTTTGATGTGAATGGCTTCCTGTAGTCTTCTCTTTGTTTGGTCGGTCTGGTGGATGGAAAGTTTGTGTATGTTTTTCCAATTTATCTGGTGTCCTGGGTGTTCCGTCAGGTGGTCCGAAATGGCTGATTTTCCGTCTGTTTTATTGCTGGAGGCCGTATGTTCCTTGATGCGGACGTTGAGGGGTCGCATGGTTTCTCCTATGTAACTTTCCTGGCAGGAACAGTCAATTTTGTAGATAATTCCCTTGGGCTGGGGTGGGTCGGTTGGTGGTAGTCGTCCTGTAGCGTTAAGGTGGTTTTTAAGGGATCTGCTGCTGGAAAATACCGCATCGATGCTGGCTTGTTCTTTCAGGAGTCGTTTTACATGGTGACTGGTCTGCCCAATATATGGAATAGCGATAAAAACAGGACTGGGGTCTCGGGGAATTGGATTTTGTTGCGGCTGGGGTTGCAATGTCTTCTTGATAATTCGGTCTAGCATGGCTTTGGGGTACTTGTTTTGATCAGTGAAAACTGTCTTTAAGTGGTTTATTCACTGGGCAGGCTCTCTGTGGAACATATATTTTTGGCTCGTCTGCTTAAGGTAGATATGATGCCGGCTTTAACTTGACTTGGGTGGTTGGATAGGTAATGGATATATTGGTCGGTGTGGGTGGGTTTCCTATAAACGCTGGTTTTGAGGGTATGGTTCAGCCTGTGGACTAGGACGTCAAGGAAGGGGAGTTTGTTGTCATCTTCTTTCTCCATGGTGAATTTCATTCTCGGATGTTGGGCATTCAAGTGGTTGAGAAGGATGGTGGGGTCATCACCGTCTTCGAGAATGGAGAAAACGTCGTCAACTTTTCTGTGCCAACACATAGGCTTGATGGGGGCAGTGAGGAGAGCGGATTCTTCAAGTTCGGTCATGTAAATTTCAGTGATCACCGGGGATAGAGGGGATCCCATAGGTAATCCATGTATCTGCTCATAGACCTTGTCGCCCCATGTGAAGTATGTGGAGTTAATACAGGATTCCGCTAATTTCATAATGCTGTCAATGGTCAGGGAGGTTTTCATAGTGGGTCGAGATTCTGTGACTCTTCTCCTGATGATGTCCATGGCCCGATCTCTAGGGATGTTGGTGAAGAGGTCTACCACGTCATAACTGACCATCCTGCCCGGGTTTTGGATGGGAAGGATTTTTTCACAAAAATCAGTCGAATCTTTGACGAAGGAGTTGGCCGTCTTTCCCAGTGGTGCTAGCAGCTGGGTTAGGTGCTGGGCCGTGCTGTAATGCACAGTATCTCTACTGCAGACCAACAACCTAACTTTGACAGGGTCTTTATGGATCTTGACTGTAGCTCGTGCATATGGGGGCTGAGGGTGGGATGTGACAAGTTTTTTGTACAGGGCATGGTCTATTTCTTTGTTGTCTTGTAGTTCTTTCACTAGGGCTCGGTGATCTTTGTCAATTGTGGAGGTCGGGTCTTTGTTCAGGGTCTTATATGTTGACGTATCTCCCAGCATCAGCGTTACCATTTCCTCGTACTTGGTCCTGTCCAAAATGACTGTTGCCTGGCCCTTGTCTGCAGGAACTATGGTGATAGTTTTGTCAGATTTAAGTTCCCGGATTGCTTGGCGTTCTGCTTTTGCGAGGTTGTATCGTTGTGGATGGGTCTTGTGGAGAATGTCAACAATCTGATGGCGTAGGTAGTCGATTTTTCCACCTGGTGCTAACTGTTGTAGGCCTTCTTCTATGTTGGTTATGAAGTCGTCTTTGTTCTTGGGTATGGTGGTTGGAATGAACTTTAGTCCCTTGCCCAACAGGGATTCTTGGTCTTTTGTGAGGGTTTTAGTGCTAAGGTTAACTACCGTTTTATTGGTCGGGTTGTTGGTGCTGGCGGATAGTGGCTTGGTGGATTTTTGTTGTTTCAGTGCTGTTAACTTTTTAAGCTGGTTGGACTTGATGGACTCATGGAGATTCCGGTTGGTCTGTGTCTGTATGCGGCGTAAGTCCTGGTACAGTTGGGGTTGTATGGTGGCCTGAAGATTGGTTTGGCGGTTGATGATCTTCCCCAGTGTCACGGCTTTAACTTTCCTGTTATGCTGGATTCTTTCGATAACAAGACGTTTTGAAGCTTGGTGAAGTATCTTCTGCGCAGATGCTGACTGAACGGGTGGTTTCAGGCGGAGGCCTTTGGGGATGATATCCAGGTCACGGCATCTCAATAGAAATGTGAGATGGTTGGATGTCTTGATGTGCTTCTTCTCTAGTCGGCGGAGTTGTAAAAAAAAATTACTAACTTTTGGACAAAATGGCTGAGCCAGTAAAAGTGCAGGAGCTCCAGGCCATTGCTCAAGGCGTCACGAAACTTGTGGACAATCTGCGGACTGATATTCTGGCCAAGGACAATCATCAATTGCAGAGAGAACAGGTAAAGGACCTTCCTTTCTTTTTGCACCTACTGAGGTATTGCAGACGGTAAGTCACCCAGACGGGGACGGTGACTGACGAAAACATTTGGTGCCCTTGTTTGTTGGCCATTGTGAAATGTGCGACCCTGTTCAACGCCTCCTTGAACTGCCTTGTAATTCTCACTGGAAGGAATTCCAAACTGATGTCAACAACTGCCATGAATGATGTCCATCTCAGTGATAAGATTTCGACCCAAACACCGTTCCTTCCTATAACAGCGACATATTTCTCCTCTTCCTTGGTGACGTGACAGCGTGTGCCAGAAACCTCTGGAACGAGTCCATTCCGTGGAAGAATATCTACAGGTACAGTTTGATTCGTTTTACTTAACAGAGCCTTGTAAATGGCTATAGTGATTGAAAACATAACTGTGTTATGATATATTTTCTGCCTGGACATCCCTGAACTTTCTGCCTGACGTTGTGAAATTCCCACTGATTGACAATAGTGCGTGTGATGAACAATGTGTAATTTACAGAAATGGGTCATGCCCTAACGAACTCTAAGACATTATATTCTTATAACTTTCTTGGAATATTCTGGACTGAATCCTCAGACAGGTTGGTAGCATGTATTGAACGCGAGGTTTAACCTTAATTTTCTCTCTCTCTCTCCCTTGAATGATCATGTTGATAATGCCTTATGAGAACTTTTGGCATCTTTCGTAAATCGTGCACGTTTCGTTTATTATTGATAATGCTGCATGCCCAGTGAAGTTGATAAATCAATGGTAAAACTGGTAGATTGCATGAACTCCTTTGTGACTGATAAATTTGGTGATTTGCAGATTGATAAATATAGCCTTTGAAGTTTGTACGAGAATCTTGTGATGTGATTCCACAAAGATGTTTTACTAGGGCATTTATCGCGAATAGTTTCCATAATAGTGTAGCTGGTAAGCTAAACACTTAACGAATTTTGACTAAATGAAACTAAGATTATCGCTATGTAAATAGGTCCTTGATACACTGAGTACATGAGGCGTACTAGTGGTTGCAGCATGTAATGCTGAAAGGCTATTGAAACCTGTTGGTGTTGGCTGACGAGCCTCCACAATCCCCGATTAGGCTATGAGAGCCTGGATATTGTGAACATATGTGGTTATTTGTTTTTTTGTATCACCCTGAATTTTTGGTATTGTCGTTTGGATCCTCAGATAGAAGTCTAAGACGTTGGATGACAAATCGGTTTCAATTAACACGTATTGATAACTTCCTTAAGTTTAGTACATATTGTGTCTATGTCAACCATAAGCTTCTAGCTTTCGTAATGAGTAACATGTAAGGTCCAAATGTTAACCCTTGAGGATGAGCTATATTGATTAGCACTGTCCATGCTAGAGAAATTTGATACTTGGTGATAACTATGGAAGAATGTTTGGGACATAACCACAGGATAATTATGTCTGTATTTGAATATTTTGTTGCAACAATATTGAGATACCATGTAGTGGTATGAATTGGACAATGTGTGTTGTCATTTGTGCGGATTTATTTTGTCATAACTGATCGAGTTTCACCGCTTGAATCATTCCCACTGACGTCATAATGATTTTTCTTGCACTGAACTGGTATGTTAATTCTGTTTCGGAATAAGTGTGTTTTTATTGGCGTAGGCTAGAACATAGAGTCTGATACTCTCTATTCTGCAGAATTCGAATTCCTTGCAGATATGATTCAAATGCCTATCATTGCCGTTAGCAACATATTGAACGTTACAAGAATTATTGCCCGTTTGAATGCCACTTCTTGACAGGCATTGAATATGACAATTGATGCATTAGCACGTGACATTTTGACGTGTATTTCTTTAACCATGGTTTTGCTGGTACCCTTATCGCGCTTTTGTATATCTTTTGCACACACTGTAATCTGCATAGATCTTGTTCTCAATTTTGTTTTTACTCGGTGACATTGTAATGCATGACCTGCCACTAGACAGTGCTCTGGAGACTGTTCTACGTGACCATGTTTTTTTCTATCTTTGTATACTCCTTTGTAATGTTTTTGTTTTTGCTTTTTCTCTGTTTTGTCACTCTTGCCAGTGGGTGTGCGTTTTTCTGGCCGGAAACGTACTCTCACTTGAGGTCAAGTTTTGGTGTATTAGTGGCTGTTGAACTGATCATACGCGCAGTTTCTAGCACCATTTCTTATCTTCTTCTTATTGTATTTTTCTTTTGCTTATTTTTTGTTTCACTGTTCTGACATTTTCATGTATTTCTCTGCTGTTCTACATGTATTATGTTTTGTTTTGGTCCACCTTAAATGTATGTTAGATTTAGAGTGGAGCTAATGGATGAATTTTCCAGCAATTGTTTTGATATTGTGTTATGTTTTGGACACATTGTTTTGACATGTGCACACTTGTCATGTGACTGGCACGTGTATCACTTACCTAGAGTACTTTCATTGAGGAATGATAGTAAATATGGCATTATGATCTTACGCTATGAACATGGACTACGGTAATTGAATAAATTGTTTATGGTATTTGACCGATATTTCTGATAATGACCTTAGCTATTGATAATGGACTACTCTTTGATGTTTTGCTGTTATTTTTGATGCCTTACACATTTTGTGTTTCTGCTTTGAGATGGATGAACGATCTTCGTTCGTCTCCTTCATCTTTCATTGATGGAATATGTGTGAAATGTCGATTCTTAGCCACCATATTTTCACGTAAAAGTAGATTTCTGAGCCGCCATATAATTACATAAAGTTCGACTTTTCATTTACCAATTTTATCTAATTTGTCCATGCTATATGATGATGTGTTTTGACAAAAGTATTTCCGAAATTCTATTTCATGACCCTTTAGGTCAGTTATTGTGAACACAACTATTTGTGAGAAACAGTTATGTAATTTCAAATTTATACAGGATAACATGGAAACTGCTTATGTAAGTGTACTGAATCATCTTTGGTTTTGACGACTGAGTTTAGGTAATGCGACATATAGCTGAACAGTTTAGTTTAGAGTTAACTCGACCCTGTAAGGTCATGACATGTATAAAAAGAGATGACCGGCACATTCAGACAGGCCAAAACCATCGGGTCTCACTGAGACTAATTCACCAACATGATGGATGAACTATCTCCCAGTTTTGAAAGACATTTATAAAATGGTCTGATGTTAATGAAGTTGTGTTGGTCTGCCTGCCAAATGCTGCCGATCATTCCCAAGTTAGTTGGAATGATTTTACAATAAATCGGCTTAATATTCAGCAGACATGGACTCCGATTTTGTTGTATCCTGTCTCATTTAAAGAGGCTATCAATTCTTCGAGAAATCTCAGAAGCCGAAACTGGATCTATTATCTGAACGGGTTTTATGGAGACCATCAGCCGAGTCTGAGACGACTTCGCGTTACAACATCAGACGTTTTATAGACGTTTTAATGAGCGATTTTAGGTGTATTTAATGACATTTTAATAACTTTGTATTCTGTAATGTTTTCTGTATGAAGAAATATTTTTCATCACTTCCTTAAAGAAGATCTCAGACTTGATAGTATAGTTTGCCATTTCTATTTTTTTTTTATCTTTGAAGGCTGTTAGGGAATTCGGATCTTCAGTGTTTCTGTCTAGGTAGACGATATTTCTGATGGGAATTCCGAAGTTCATATTGATCGATTGAATGTAGGTAACTGAATCAGTTACAATGTTAACACTCATCATGTGATGGCAATAGTTTATAATCCCAGCTGAAATCTTTTCCTGGAATAAACGTATTTCTACGGAATTTCCAAAGTTGAACTTGTTTAAAATTTTGAAGGTTTGTAGCTGATTTGTTTCAATGTGCTACGTGTACAAGCGATACTATAATATGATTATGTAGAAGCAATACTTACGCCATAGTGGATAGAATTTCATGAAGGCAACACATCTTTGTGTCTTGTTAGGTAAGGCTGTGTATTTTATGAAAAGAGAATAAGAAGGCGTATGCCACCTATTCGTACTAACTTCAAGGTCGCTGAGAAGTATTTTTTGGTTTGGTGTTAATGCCTGACCTATAGATTGCTGTTAATGCTGTCTTCTGAAATATATATTTCGGTTATGGACACAGAACGTCTTCATGGATTGGCTCCTGTATGTCCAATCTTCATGGACTGGCTCCTGTATGTCCAATCTTCATGGACTGGCTCCTGCATGTCCAATCTTCATGGACTGGCTCCTGTATGTCCAATCTTTATGGACTGGCTCCTGTCTGTCCAATCTTCATGGACTGGCTCCTGTATGTCCAGTCTTCATGGACTGGCTCCTGTATGTCCAATCTTCATGGACTGGCTCATGTATGTCCAATATTCATGAACTGACTCTTGTATGTTCAATCTTCATGGACTAGCTCCTGCATGTCCAATCTTCAAGAACTGCGTCCTGTATGTCCAATCTTCATGGACTGTCTCCTGTATGTCCAATCTTCATGGACTGGTTCCTGTATGTCCAATCTTCATGGACTGGTTCCTGTATGTCCAATCTTCATGGACTGTCTCCTGTATGTCCAATCTTCATGGACTGGCTCCTGTATGTCCAATCTTCATGGACTGGCTCCTGTATGTCCAATCTTCATGGACTGTCTCCTGTATGTCCAATCTTCATGGACTGGCTCCTGTATGTCCAGTCTTCATGTACTGTCTCCTGTATGTCCAATCTTCACGGACTGGCTCCTGTATGTCCAGTCTTCATGGACTGTCTCCTGTATGTCCAATCTTCATGGACTGGCTCCTGTATGTCCAGTCTGACGTCTGTATAAATGTGGAGGCGGTCTGGTATTCTTGTACTGCCATTATTCAAAACCAACGCTGATAAATATTACACCTGTGTATCAATGTACGCGAGAACAGAATTATGTTTCAAATACATCTTGTTCCAAAAAGTGTCAGTCAGATGAAAGATCTGGATATACTTTTATCGTCTAATATTAATATTCAAGGTAAGACTTTCTTGGTTATTTTGCTGGATAAAACAGTCCCGCGCGGGACTCGAACCAATGCCCTCAGGGTTTGGCATAAAATCGCAAGCAGTAAACGCAAGCGCTTTAAATTATTTGTCTATCCCATTTTTCACAAAGTCGAAGTCTAGATTGAGAACATTTATAACCCGTCTGATAGACTGAATATTGGCACAGCTTCTCAAGCCGATATTATATATATATTACTAATGCAATTTATACCATGAAAGTGTCATCCTAACAACAATTGGATATAAATGTTATCCACTTTCTAAGTGATGTTAGTAAGATATATCTAATCTCAACTTTGGCCGTCATATTGAAAAAGTATGATTCAAAGCATTTAGTATGGTTGTGTTCACCAGGAGAACATTCTAATATTCAAAATTTTACATTCTCCTTTTTGCCTTGTTAGAATTAACCTTGAATACTGTGTTTCACAAGTTGAACGCTTAGTTCTATTAAATAGAGTTATTTTAATTTCTTATATTTTGAAGCTGGAAAAAGTGACAACAATGTAGCATATATACAGGTGTGTAGAGATTGTACTATTCACTTCTACACGACATAGTCAATGCAAGTTTCTTAGTCAAATTCTCTTTTACGAGATTTGATCAACCCTTTTTTATTGTATTAGAAACAAACACTCATTTGTCCCTCGTTAAACGTTCATTTATATACCAATAATGCATGATTTCAACAATACCTAAATTAATTTTACATCTGTTCACTTGCGCACGTGAACATTCATATGCTGCTTCCTGATTGCTACAATGCGGTTGCGTTTGTTATACGCACAACACGTATACATGGACATTCTCTCTAAATCTCCACCTCAACCTATTTATAACCGTTCAACTGTGATTAGATTCTGGTCCTTTGGTTATTTACTGAATTGACTTTCAATGGGTTACTGGGAATAGAAAAAGCTGGATCACCTAGTTAATTGAACTCAAATAAACGCAAACCACGCTAATTGGAACGATATGCAAGAAGTAGGAAAAATTGACGACTAAAAAGCAATCGTATGACTCTACAGGAAATTACCTACCTGAAAATCGGTGAGGTATTACCTTGCTATGATCGGTGAGGTATTACCTTGCTATGATCGGTGAGGTATTACCTTGCTATGATCGGTGAGGTATTACCTTGCTATGATCGGTGAGGTATTACCTTGCTATGATCGGTGAGGTATCATTTACCTTGCTATGATCGGTGAGGTATTACCTTGCTATGATCGAGGATCATGTGATAGCGAAGATTTCTACCAACCTTTAACCAAGCACAATTTCGAATAACTTATTTGCCCTCAATATATTAAGGAATTTATGGACCATCGGCAGTCTACTTTTTCATTCTTTGACGTGATTTCAGATAAACTGACGAGAAAAGTTTTTGGATATGGTCAATAAAACCTCCAGAGAATAACGAAAGTTCTGAAAACTACGAGCCGGTGAAATTGAAACGATCTTATGGTCGATAATATCCAGAAATGTAGAATAACCATCATTTATTCCGGATGCATTGGGTACATACAGATACAGATACATACAGTACTGCCATGTCAGCATTTGGTCTTACTCCAGACAAATTTGGCAGAGCACATGTCAAACTTAATCCGTCAACAGCCCCTAGGGATTGTGTAGATTCAGAGAGCCCGGATTTACCAGAACCATGTGTGGGTCTTCTGTGGTTGACTATAACCAAACACAAGCTAAAATGCATAATAGAATAATCAGTTCAGCCCAGGCGGAGAAAGTTGGCGATATCGTCCGAACGACAATATAGATGGGCGTCTGCGACATTTCCGTTCAGACTTAGGACAATTTTCAAGATCATTATTCTTCATCCTGCAACTGGAGTGCCTTCCTGTTGTCGACTAAATCTAGCCATGAGCCAGGTTTCGTATTAACGAAATGCCCGGTTAATGTGTTACAATTTCCTGCAGCATGGCTGATATTCGCCCTCATCTTAAAGTCCTTATCCGGGGAGATAGCCTCCGGGCCTGGTCAAATGTCACAGACAGGCCTCCTCTCCAATAGATCCGAAATCCAGTAGACAACTGTCGTCCGTACATGAGTACAATAAGGTAATATAAACTACGCAACAATTTCCAACGATGAAAGCAAGAAGTCATGATGTTTCCATTAAATCAATATAACATCTCACATCTCAATTTTTCATTGGGAAACTCTAAGCGAGTTGAATAAACGTTCCAGACTAAAACCAGAGGAGTACGTACACACATGGTATTGCTATGGTTAATTCATTAATGATGTTAGCTGGTGGTGAATCAAAGTAATTAACTTTTCGAATAATGAGTGTTGTTGCATTCATAATTGTGTAATATGAGGAAAAACAAAGAAACAATTATAAGTTCGTGTGCATTTCTTAGCTTCAGTGGACTGACCCATGCTCCATTTGATAACCCAGAAAACAAAGGCAATAGCCCTGGTTTTGAAGTATATTTATGAAAAAATGATACAAATTGTATTTAACTTTTTCTTATATTCCTTTTGATTGAAGATAGACAACGTCTATCAAAATTTATCAAATTGGATGGATGTTGCTGCGCAAAGTTCTCGACTAGAAGATTTTAAAAGGAAATTCCTTTCTCTTAACCTAGGAAAGGGAGATAATCTATTTGGAAGAACGGGCTAAAAAGAACATCTCAAATCACCAGCGGAATACCTTAAGGAGGCCTGCTAGATTTAAAAGCACAATGATTCTCCCAGTATATGCTTTGTTTTACTGATTTAGCTTTAGGGACTTTTTTCACCGTTGTAATGCTGTCGTCCAATTAATCAGAGTTGTAGCTTTCATCGTCCAGCTCTATACATGTGCTGACGGCCTCAACCTGAGGACACTTCACAGATGAGTCTTTGTCCGATGCAACCATTTCCTGGACTGAAAATAGCCATGTTCAAAATGCAGCTTGCCGTTTTCATGGATGTAGCATGTCTTCTCAGTTGATCACTATGATCGAATGGCATGTCTTGCTCGGCCACAAAACTATTCGATCGATATCACAATTTCGAGATATAGTTCCGATCATTCTAGACAGTCCATTCATAATTCAGGCATATGTACTTACCACTCAGACATATGTACTTGCCACTCAGACATATGTACTTACCACTCAGACATATGTACTTACCACTCAGGCATATGTACTTACCACTCAGACATATGTACTTACCACTCAGACATATGTACTTACCACTCAGACATATGTACTTACCACTCAGGCATATGTACTTACCACTCAGACATATGTACTTACCACTCAGACATATGTACTTACCACTCAGACATATGTACTTACCACTCAGACATATGTACTTACCACTCAGACATATGTACTTACCACTCAGACATATGTACTTACCACTCAGACATATGTACTTACCACTCAGGCATATGTACTTACCACTCAGGCATATGTACTTACCACTCAGACATATATATGCTGTGGTTAATGTAAGAATTAACTATTTACCGCAGAGCTGATGGCGATAATCACATGGGCGCCATTTTTACTTGATCACATCAAGAATATGTTACGGTCAATTACCCAATTAAACAGAGTGCATGTTCATGTAAAACACATAAACTGAATATGGTTCAAGATGAAAGATAAGTAAACATTTTGTGTGGACTTTTCGAAGTCACCGAGCGACCACGAACACATTTCTACATATCTATGTGATAAGAACCAGAAAATCGGAAATATGTTGGCAACGCTGGCAAGTCACATCGAATTTATTATATGCTTCCTCGCGGATTGCCTGTAACGTTATTTCATGCAGCAGAAGGGTGGTTGACGAACTCTGCGACATCCTACTAATATAAAACTAGCTTACAAATGCTGGGTAATTTCGGCTGCCCCGTCACCGAGGTATATTCTCGGTGATCTTTAGTGGGTACGGCACCGTTATATGCAAAATTAGATATATTTCGAGTGCGCTATTTCGAAAGACTATAATCTATGGAATGATCACCGCTGAGGAAGGATGAATTTAATGAGCTGATTGGATTGAAGCGATATACAAGAGGTGGGGAACATCGACGACGTCTGTTAACTAAAAAGCAACCATATGAATCCAAAGGAAAGCTTCCCATGGCTCCTCACATTCAGATCCGACAATACGGTGGATTATCAGACGTAGCCTTAGTATCTCAGCTGCGCTTTTATTGCAAGCGTTCATGTGGAGACTATGAAATATTCATACGGCCCCTAGCACCGGCTTAAGCGGAATTAGATACGCTAGCTCGGGAGCAGAGATGACAGATGGTCGATACTTCATGTAGGAACTATTGCCTGGGTCTTTGTGTCGTTGAAAAGGTACAGGTCTAGACACATTGTTGTCCCCAGACTTGGCTATTGTATCCCAGACTTGGCTATTGTATGCATTGTCTCGTGATTCTTACATAAAGTATGAACCTGATAGATCGAGGACGTCTGATGGAGTAAAGACCCCAATATGGGGAAAACCTGGTAAATGCAAGAATACCCAGTAAAAACTACCCTGTAATGCCCGACGTCGTACGGTTCAAATTTCCCACCAAAACAATAAATCTACATATATTTGTCGAATGACATGTACAGAGAGAGCGGGCCTCGGGGACCATATATAGATAATGCATTGGAGTAACATGCAAGAGGTGGAAAAAATTGGCGACGCCTTGCGACTATAAAGCAACCATATGAATCCACGGGAAAGCTTCCCTCGGCACCTCACATTCAGATCCGACAATACGATGGATTCTCGGTCGTAGCCTTGGAACAAAAAAGGCCAAGCTATCGACATGGTCGACACTTAACATCTCAACATGCTCAAGGAAATTGTGATATTAATGGCTGCCATGTCCATCAGCAACATCAAATTGTCCTATCGGGGCAGAATGTAGACATACACTACATGAATCCCTAAAACTGTCATTCCAGGCACCAGAACATTAACATATATCGCATAAGTGTCTAAGTGTTAACAAAACGTCTAAATTCTCACTCTCAGAGTTGTTTTAAGCTATGCAATCATAAAGTGGATAAATTTGACCGTATCATTAAGACATTTTAAGAAATGCCTTGGATTTAAGAAAAGGCCTGACTATATTAGTTCATTTTTATAATCCTCTAGTTTTCAATTTCAAGTGATATATGAAACTGTCTTTCATTAGTTTGTATTTAACTGTTTTTGTCATTTTTCAATATGTGAACGCACCAAGGATAACCCAGTCCGTGATGCCTTTGGTGTAAAAGGGGTAGTTCCTAACACATTATTAATATTATTACAAACTGAATGTTGGAATATATATTGGGATTTGGAAAATTTCTAAACTTGATTAGAACTCATGGACTAGGAAAAGTCCTCATTATTGACTACTTTTGATGCTTGTTTGTTTTATTTTAATAAACATATATTTAATTACATTTGTGAACATTGTCAATGTTTGAAACACATTTACCTCAACTTTGACCAAATACTGTATAGCAGCGAGATGTTATAATCTTTTCTGGTCATGTATTTGAAATAATTTCAGTGGAAAGTCTGAACAAACATAAGCCAAACCGGGTTCAGATCTCGGACGACACCCTAAGTCCGTTATGCATCCACGAATACATAAAAGATTGCTCTCAAAACAGAGATGGAGGAAGATTGAAAATCTGCTGTCAAACTGTTCAAACAACAAAACTGTTCAGTTAAAGATTCTATATAGTTAACCAACCAAAGAATAACCACAGTTACAAAATGTGATGCAATCCGACACAAACCCTAGGCTTACTAGAATACCGTAAACGGGTGTGGCTATCCTAAATATTCACAAATAGTCCGCTAGTATTCCAATACAGTCCGCTTTCTTCCTGTGGTTGCTGTACAACTTCGTCCAGTTTCTCCATTCCGCGTCTAGTCCTGTTGTCCATTCCTCATGAAAATCACACGTTTCACGCCTCACAAAGCAGTCCTACGTGTAATCCGGTTCCGCTTGCGAAACCAATTCGACCACGTCCATGCCCAATTTCTGTATCTCGAACCAAGTAACAACACTATGGGAATTCCTTAGAACAATATCGACTTTACAAGGAATTATCAACAGTTTCTAAAAAGGGACAAAACCAGCATTTCTGTTCTCCAATAACTAGCAATTTCACTTAGACGCTTTTGCTCGAAAGCATTTGTTGACAGTCCAAAAGTTCCTCAATCAGCTTTACAATCTCGCACAATAGGATGGCTGTAAGAGAGCGTCTCTCAATACTGCAGACTGTCACACAATAGGATGGCTGTAAGAGAGCGTTTCTCAATACTGCAGACTGTCACACAATAGGATGGCTGTAAGAGAGCGTCGCTCAATACTGCAGACTGTCACACAATGGGATGGCTGTAAGAGAGCGTCTCAATACTATAGACTGTCACACAATAGAATGGCTGTAAGAGAGCGTCTCTCAATACTGCAGACTGTCACACAATAGGACGGCTGTAAGAGAGCGTCTCTCAATACTACAGACTGTCACACAATAGGATGGCTGTAAGAGAGCGTCTCTCAATACTGCAGACTGTCACACAATAGGATGGCTGTAAGAGAGCGTCTCTCAATACTACAGACTGTCACACAATAGATGGCTGTAAGAGAGCGTCTCTCAATACTGCAGACTGTCACACAATAGGATGGCTGTAAGAGAGCGTCTCTCAATACTACAGACTGTCACACAATAGGGTGGCTGTAAGAGAGCGTCAATACTACAGACTGTCACACAATAGGATGGCTGTAAGAGACAGACTGTCACACAATAGGATGGCTGTAAGAGAGCGTCTCTCAATACTACAGACTGTCACACAATAGGATGGCTGTAGGAGAGCGTCTCTCAATACTAGAGACTGTCACACAATAGGATGGCTGTAAGAGAGCGTCTCTCAATACTAGAGACTGTCACACAATAGGATGGCTGTAAGAGAGCATCTCTCAATACTACAGACTGTCACACAATAGGATGGCTGTAAGAGAGCGTCTCTCAATACTGCAGACTGTCACACAGTAGGATGGCTGTGAGAGAGCGTCTCTCAATACTACAGACTGTCACACAATAGGATGGCTGTAAGAGAGCGTCTCTCAATACTACAGACTGTCACACAATAGGATGGCTGTGAGAGAGCGTCTCTCAATACTATAGACTGTCACACAATAGGATGGCTGTAAGAGAGCGTCTCTCAATACTACAGACTGTCACTTGTACATACGATTGAAATCACAGACCTTAAACTCCCAAGCTCATGTCATACTGTTATATCACAGACCGTTAACTCCCAAGCACATGTCATACTGTTAAATCACAGACCGTTAACTCCCAGGCACATGCCATACTGTTATATCATTCTCTGCTTGCAAGCTGGAGAATTCTCTCCTTTCTGCAGCCATGCTCTTACACATACCTTTACATAGAACTGTCCAGAAAATGTCCTATGGTATCTTTCTACAGACATGGGATATTTACAAATGTCAATGCTTTAATCTCACAAGAATTCAAAATAAATTCCAATAAGAAAGTAAGGCAGGAGTAGAATACAATATCAACATGAAACCACACATTCTTGCAGCCGGTATTGATTCGATTTTACCTAACAAACTGTTTCCATATTGCCAGCAAGCTAAACCGCTAGTAGATATAACACCGACGAAATTTAATACGGCTAACACAAACCAACATGTGTATCAGCAAGCTTTTGGTCTACTAGGACAAAACATGATTCGCATCAGGCTATAGGTACTGGTGATTACAAAGATGGTAAAAAAGATGGAGTAGCGTGTGCTAGTATTTTTGGTTCCAAAACCAAATCCCATCGATTACCAGACAAGAACCCTATTTTACTGCTGAAGTCAACTCTTTTTGATGGCCTTGTACGGTACTGGGTTAAGCGAAATAAGCGAAAAAACTATGTCATATTCTCAGAGCCCCTGTCATGCCTTCATGCGATCAAGAATAGATCTTCAACTCATCCCTCGATCCGGAATATTATAAAATAATATGATAGAGTTGAGCAGCAGTTTAATATTGTGTTTTGGTGGCTACATGTACCTAGTCTGGTTGCGATCGCCGGGATTACTGATGCTGAAGCAAAGGCTAAGGCAGCCCTGGATTATGAGGTTAATCATCATGAAATCCCGTATAGCGATATCAAAACTGGTATCTGTGCCTATCTGAGAAAGCTGTCAGAAACGAGTTGATCAAGCTATAATCAGGCGTTGTAGATTGGCCATGGGCGTGTAGTAAAAAATGAACCAGATCCGATGTGTATTTCACGTCATCAGGCTCGCAGTTAAACATCTTTTAATGAACTGCACAGATTTTATGTTTGCAAGAGTTTGAAAGATCGTTTTAGTCGGACGAGAGAAGATATGAATTTAGGGTATTTGAGAGCAATCGGTTTCTTAAATAAATTTTAATAATTATGTTCACCAGTTCTGTGATGTGATGTCTATCACTCTTAGTTTATGGACGTCTTGCTGACCCACTTAAACAAAGTTTTATTTGATCGTCGCTATATTGCTGAACGGGACATTAAATGTAATTCTCTGTCTCTCTAACTGTAACAAAAGAGATCTTTGTTCCTGTGAATAGGTGTATTTGTGCTACCTGAAGATGAATTGTGAATAGGTGTATTTGTGAGACCTGAAAATAAATTGTGAATAGGTGTATTTGTGCTAACTGAAGATGAATTGTGAATAGGTGTATTTGTGCTACCTGAAGATGAATTGTGAATAGGTGTATTTGTGCTACCTGAAGATGAATTGTGAATAGGTGTATTTGTGCTACCTGAAGATGAATTGTGAATAGATGTATTTGTGCTACCTGAAGATGAATTGTAAATAGGTGTACTTGTGCTACCTGAAGATGACTTGTGAACAGATGTATTTGTGCTACCTGAAGATGAATTGTGAATAGGTGTATTTGTGCTACCTGAAAATAAATTGTGAATAGGTGTATTTGTGCTAACTGAAGATGAATTTTTGTAACGATACATTCATCCAGATAGTGTACTTAATTCACCTTAGAAGGTTCACTGTACAATAAATCTTAGGACATAAATTATAAATTATCTGTTGAACACTGACTGATGAATGTCATGTATTATCCTTCTACTGCAGCTATATTCTTGTCTGCTATCATCAAGGAGTTGATCGAAATTTATATCTCCCTGGGGCTCTATTATAGACGGAACTAACTTTTCAGGATCTCAACCGTCTCTGTACAACGGAAACGATGAAATACGATGGCGTATCAATCTGGCATCCGCATCGGAGCATGATCTTCTCACAACGAGAACCAAGTTCCACAAACCTTACTACGTTCACTCGAGAGAGAGTGGGGAAGGGGAATACCACGTCCACTCGGGAGGGGATGGGGGTAGGGGGAGTGCCACGTCCACTCGAGAGGGGGTTGGAGTGGGGGGAAGTCACGAATCGTACAACGTCCACCCGAGAGGGGTTGAGAGAGGCGGGAGTCTGGGGGATAGCAATTTATCATTGATGTTTTCCATGCAGCAAGGACTTGGGTGCTTTCGATATTGGACTCCTGATCAGAAAAATCTGGAGTACAACTGACGTACAACTGCCGACAAAAAACATCGCTAGGGGATTCTTTTCCTCAGAAACAGGAAATTAAGAAGCAAATATATCTCCGATTCCCTTCTGAAACTCACGCTGATACTGTACGAATCAAAACCAAATTAGATGATGATGCTGATGACATGTTTTCGATGCTAGCCGTATGATACATAGGTAACATTGGGGATCTATTGATACATGAACATAGCGGTATGATACATAGATAACATTGATCTATTGATACATGAACATAGCGGTATGATACATCGATAACATTGATCTATTGATACATGAACATAGCGATATGATACATCGATAACATTGGGGATCTATTGATACATGAACATAGCGGTATGATACATCGGTAACATTGATCTATTGATACATGAACATAGCGGTAGGATACATCGATAACATTGATCTATTGACACATGAACATAGCGGTATGATACATCGATAACATTGATCTATTGATACATGAACATAGCGGTATGATACATCGATAACATTGATCTATTGATACATGAACATAGCGGTATGATACATCGATAACATTGGGGATCTATTGATACATGAACATAACGGTATGATACATCGGTAACATTGATCTATTGATACATGAACATAGCGATATGATACATCGATAACATTGATCTATTGATACATGAACATAGCGGTATGATACATCGATAACATTGATCTATTGATACATAAACATAGCGGTATGATACATCGGTAACATTGATCTATTGATACATGAACATAGCGATATGATACATCGATAACATTGATCTATTGATACATGAACATAGCGGTATGATACATCGATAACATTGATCTATTGATACATGAACATAGCGGTATGATACATCGATAACATTGATCTATTGATACATGAACATAGCGGTATGATACATCGGTAGCATTGATCTATTGATACATGAACATAGCGGTATGATACATCGATAACATTGATCTATTGATACATGAACATAGCGGTATGATACATCGATAACATTGATCTATTGATACATGAACATAGCGGTATGATACATCGATAACATTGATCTATTGATACATGAACATAGCGGTATGATACATCGATAACATTGATCTATTGATACATGAACATAGCGGTATGATACATCGATAACATCGATCTATTGATACATGAACATAGCGGTATGATACATCGATAACATTGGGAATCTATTGATACATGAACATAGCGGCATGATACATCGATAACATTGGGGATATATTGATACATGAACATAGCGGTATGATACATCGATAACATTGGGGATCTATTGATACATGAACATAGCGGCATGATACATCGATAACATTGGGGATCTATTGATACATGAACATAGCGGTATGATACATCGATAACATTGGGGATCTATTGATACATGAACATAGCGGCATGATACATCGATAACATTGGGGATATATTGATACATGAACATAGCGGTATGATACATCGATAACATTGGGGATCTATTGATACATGAACATAGCGGCATGATACATCGATAACATTGGGGATATATTGATACATGAACATAGCGGTATGATACATCGATAACATTGGGGATCTATTGATACATGAACATAGCGGCATGATACATCGATAACATTGGGGATCTATTGATACGTGAACATAGCGGTATGATACATAGATAACATTGATCTATTGATACATGAACATAGCGGTATGATACATCGATAACATTGATCTATTGATACATGAACATAGCGGTATGATACATCGATAACATTGATCTATTGATACATGAACATAGCGGTATGATACATCGATAACATTGGGGATCTATTGATACATGAACATAGCGATATGATACATCGATAACATTGATCTATTGATACATGAACATAGCGGTATGATACATCGATAACATTGATCTATTGATACATGAACATAGCGGTATGATACATAGATAACATTGATCTATTGATACATGAACATAGCGGTATGATACACGATAACATTGATCTATTGAAACATGAACATAGCGGTATGATACATCGATAACATTGATCTATTGAAACATGAACATAGCGGTATGATACATCGATAACATTGATCTATTGATACATGAACATTGCGGTATGATACATCGATAACATTGATCTATTGAAACATGAACATAGCGGTATGATACATCGATAACATTGATCTATTGATACATGAACATAGCGGTATGATACATAGATAACATTGATTTATTCATACATGAACATAGCGGTATGGTACATCGATAACTTTGGGGATCTATTGATACATGAACATAGCGATATGATACATCGATAACATTGGGGATCTATTGATACATGAACATAGCGGTATGATACATCGATAACATTGGGGATATATTGGTACATGAACATAGCGGTACGATACATCGATAACATTGGGGATCTATTGATACATGAACATAACGGTATGATACATCTATAACATTGGGGATCTATTGATACATGAACATAACGGTATGATACATCGATACCATTGATCTATTGATACATGAACATAGCGGTATGATACATCTATAACATTGGGGATCTATTGATACATGAACATAACGGTATGATACATCGATACCATTGATATATTCATACATGAACATAGCGATATGATACATCGATAACATTGGGGATCTATTGATACATGAACATAACGGTATGATACATCGATAACATTGGGGATATATTGATACATGAACATAACGGTAGGATACATCTATAACATTGGGGATCTATTGATACATGAACATAGCGGTAGGATATATCGATAACATTGGAGATCTATTGATACATGAACATAACGGTATGATACATCGATACCATTGATCTATTGATACATGAACATAGCGGTATGATACATCTATAACATTGGGGATCTATTGATACATGAACATAGCGGTAGGATACATCGATAACATTGGGGATCTATTGATACATGAACATAACGGTATGATACATCGATACCATTGATCTATTGATACATGAACATAGCGGTATGATACA
>JAVTVY010043461.1:0-21700 GCA_036873755.1 Hanleya hanleyi | reverse complement strand
TTGTTATCGCGATTTCTCAGGAACCACTGCATGGATCTTTCTCAAATTTGGTACACAGGTTCCCATTGGGGTCTAGTTCTGCAAGATAACTTTTCTGTTTCGATTCCAAAATCCAACATCGCCACCAGGCGGCCAACTTGGATTTCCCCATGAAACATTGTTATCGTGATTTCTCAGGAACTAGTGCTTGGATATTTCCAAAATTTGGTACACAGGTTCCCCTTGAGGTCTAGTTGTGCAAGGTATCTTTTCTGGTCCGATTCGAAAATCCAATATGGCCACCAGGCAGCCATCTTGGATTTCCCCATGAAATTTTGTTATCGTGATTTCTCGGGAAATACTGCATGGATCTTTCTCAAATTTGGTACACATGTTTCCCTTGGGGTCAAGTTGTGCAAGATATCTTTTCTGGTCCGATTCGAAAATTCAATATGGCCACCAGGCAGCCATCTTGGATTTCCCCTTGAAACTTTGTTATCGTGATTTCTCGGGGAAAACTGTGTGGATCTTCTCAAATTTGGTACACATGTTCCCCTTAGGGTTTAGTTGTGCAAGCTACTTTTTTGGTCCGATTTGAAAATCCAATATGGCCACCAGGCGACCATCTTAGATATCCCCATGAAACTTTGTTATCGTGATTTCTCAGGATGTACTTCATGGATCTTTCTTAAATTTAGTACACAGGTTCCTCTTGTGGTCCAGTTGTGCAAGATTCCTTTTTTGGTCCGATTCGGAAATCCAATATGGCGTCCATCTTGGATTTCCTTCATGAAACTTATCGTGTTATCGTGATTTCTCAGGAAATACTGCATGGATTTTTCTCAAATTTGGGGCCTAGTTGTGCAAGATCCCTTTTAAGGTCCGATTCGAAAATCCAAGTTACGCTTCAAATTAATATGATATTCCCGAGTTGTGACGTTGCATCACAAGAGTCGGCGGATCAAACGGTGGGGCATATTCTATATATCTACTATAGAGAATATCGATACCTTCACTTTCTATATCAAGAAGTTCAAATGATTCCGAATTAAAATGTATTTCTTCAAATTTTAAATCAGTTCACTTCATGCCGTTGCAAGTGAACTACCCTGCTGTTTCGGCTGCCGACAGACCGGCTACACAAAGAGATGTCACTCTTGTGACACAACGTCACAACTCGACAATTGTAGACTACTGCGTGTTTTGAGCCAAGGGAGATTCAGACACTTTCACAGTTTCAACATTACTTCATGGACCGAATCCCTTCACTAGTATAAGTTTGTATCATCTTACTATTTTCGAGCATGGTATCTTAAAAGAGATATCTCAAACTAGCCCAGTAAACAGAACAGAATAAGCATTCGTTCCTGATTATAAAATCTTAAGTATGTTTCATAGCTCATGCCAAAGTGTCAAAGAGATTTGTCTTCGCTTCCAGTACCCAAATGATGACACGTGCAAAAATAAATATCACAAAACGAAGACGAAGGATCCACTGGACATTAACTTTCAGACTAACTTTGCTCATTTCACTTGTACTATAACAACCGACATCAAGTACAGTTTCTAGAAATCTTGAAACTCCTGAAACTTAGAAAGATAATATCTTGGTGTTTTCCCGTGTCCCTTTATCGATCTTTTTCGCTCAAATTCGAAATTCTGCAAACAAACTTACAAATCATCGTTAGATCTTAGTTACAATGGACAAAACGTTCCTCTTGTCATTAGCTTACAATTATCGGACAATGGTGGGCGCCAAGATCCCTCAGGATCTCTCGTTAGAAATAGAAAATTCAGTACATTTTTCTGCGGTGTCATACGACTTCTTGTTAGTACGTCGGCATCGTTTTCCACCACTCGTTTAATGTTGCGTTTAAATAATACCATTATAGATAGCATATACCGAAATCGTGAAATGAGATGCAGTGTGTGTAACTTTTGCTTAAATTTGCCGACTTGTTTGTTTTTGGCAAGTTTAGTTTTTTCTGGGTATTCTTGCATTTACCAGTTTTACCCCATGCTAAGGTGTTTACTCCATCGGACGTCCACGATGCTCATCCAGTAACATCAGATGAGTTGTTTGAGCGGATCTGTCACCACAGCTCCCGAGCTAGCGTATGGTGCTAGGGGCCGTGTGGATACTTCATAGTCTCCACATGAACATCTGTATTAAAAGCGCGGCTGAGATACTAAGGCTACATCCGAGAATCCACCGTATTCTCGAATATGAATGTTAGGTGCCGAGGGATGCTTTCCTGTAGTCATATGGTTGCTTTTTAGTCTCCAGACGTCGTCAATTTTCCGCACCTCTGCATATGGCTTCAATAGTTAAAAGAACTCAGCATGCCAGTATGAGGCTAATTCGGGCAGATCTGTTGAAAAAAAGAGCAAGTTTCAAATGTGTTCCTTGGTTCTGTAAAGGAGTGATGGCGAATGGATGTATTTGCAAAATTAATATGAGATCTCCTAAATATCATCTTCAGTGGGCAGCACACTACGCTGATAAACAGCTTGTATCACGGACGTCCCTACTCTCCTTGGGAACAAGGAGAGTAGGGACGTCAGTGATACAAGCTGAATAGTATGAGCGTAACAGCACACTAAATATGAGGTTTGTACCACATGTCCTTATAGTCCCATGCAAGAAAGGTTTAAACGCTTTAAACTGTTGTCACACGTCTGACACATGATTTCATTTTCTGTCATCTGAACCCATAATCTCCCATGTTTCAAGTTCAGATGACCTACATGTATCTGTGTGAATGTATAAGATGCCTCTTCGGGCGATATTCAAATTATGTTATATTTGATAGTATTCATGCCTAGAGATATATCAGTTAGATGTACGAGATAAGGGGCACACTTGAGAGACTAAAATTACGTCCATTGATCACTGCATATTTATGACTGAAAAGTTCAGATGTTATGTTACTGCAGAGATCAGACTACAATTGTGGCCCTCGAATACCAGATAACTATGACAAAAGTTCACATATTAGGTTACTTCAGAGACTGAAATTATGGCCGTAAACGACTGCATAATAATAATGAGAGAAAACTTCAGTTTACGTAAATTCGCCCCGAGAAAATGTTGACAGCCCATGAGTAGTAGGGAAAACCCTTTTCGGGCCTTATTGACCTCAAAATCGGGCCGAAAATATAAAAAGCGGAACACGGATTTTACCCCTAAAATAGGGGAAAACTCCTATCAACCCTATCCCAAAGGGCTAATATCGGTCCCTGGCTTATCGGGGCTTGCTGAGAGAGGTAGGGTGGGGGAGTGGGTGTATGTAAATTTAGGATTTGTCCCTAAAATATAAAAAGCAGAACACGGACTTTACCCCTACAATAGAGGAAAACTCCTATCAGCTCTATCCAAAATGGCTAATATCGGTCCCCGGGCTTATCGGGGTCTGCCTATCAAGTCATGGTTGGCTGTATGCAAAATTAGGATTTGTCCCGAAAATAGTGCGCCGGCAAAAGGACCCTGGGCATGTATTCTTCCGCGGTGATGCGGTCTGGTGGTGATGCGGTCGCGGGAAAAATCTTCCGCGGTGAAAAAGTAGTCCCCAAAATCAAATACGCTGCATGGTCCGATTGGGTCGTATGAGGGGCATCTGATGGACTGGGTGTGGGGTTGAAATATTGTCATCCTGCGCATGCGCGGTGGGCAAAGTGTATGGAAATAGCCGTTTTGGGGTCTAGGTGGGCCACCAATGGTCCGATTGTGTCGAGTGAGGTATCAATGTGAAGCATATGTGAGGTGGGTGTGGGGTTGGAATATCGCATGCGCGGTGGACAAAGGGCATGGAAATAGACGATTTGTGGTCTACGTGGGCCCTTAGTGGACCGATGCGGTCGAGTGAGGTATCAATGTGAAGCATATGTGTGGGGGCATCCGACTGGGTGGATGTGGGGTAGGAATATCGGCATTCTGCGCATGCGCAATAGACAAAGTGTATGGAAATAGACGTTTTGGGATCTAGGCGAGCCACTAATGAGCCGCTGGAGTCGTATGAGGTATCAATGTGAAGCATATGTGATGGGGCATCCGATTGGACTAGGGTTTCGTCCGTTGTCAACATTCTGCGCATGCGCAGGCAGGGAATTGTGGGAAAGGGTATGGACATAGACGTTTTGGGGTCTAGGTGAGCCCCTAATGGGCCGATGGCGTCGTATGAGGTATCAATGTGAAGCATATGTGAGGGAGCAACCGCTGGGAGTAGTGTGTCGTCCGTTTTCGACATTCTGCGCATGCGCAGACAGGGAATTGTGGGAAAAGGGTGTGGAAATAGACGTTTTGCGGTCTAGGTGGGCCACTAATGGTCCGATGGAGTCGAGTGAGGTATCAATGTGAAGCCGTCGTGAGGGAGCATCCGCCTGGGCTAGTGTGCTGGCCGTTGTCAGCATTCTGCGCATGCGCAGACAGAGAACTGTGGGAAAAGGGTATGGACATAGACGTTTTGGGGTCTTGGTGGGCCACTATTGGTCCTATAGAGTCGTATGGGGTATCAATTTGAAGCATTCGTGAAGGAGCATCCGACGGGGTGGGTAAGACGTGGATCCGGAGCGAAACGGTGAAATTTTTGGAAAAGCACCGGGTGGGTCTGTATATAGGCTCATATAGTCCCATACTGGCTATATGGGGGAGGGGTGGTCAATTTTTTTTTCGTGGGCTTTACTATGGCTTGTGGGGTCTCGTTTTTCTCGTCTCGTCATTTAGAACACGATGGGAAGGGTTCCGGAGCGAAGCGGTGAAATTTTTGGAAAAAGTTCACCAGGGCCTGTATATAGCCCCATATAGCTCCATGCTGGCTATGTGGTGGGAGGGGTGGTCAATTATTTTCGTGGGCTTTACTATGGCTTGTGGGGTCTCGTTTTTCTCGTCTCGCCAAGAAAATCACAATGGGAAGGGTCGTGGAGCGAAGCGCTGAAATTTTTGGAAAAGTACAGGCTAGGTCTGAGAAATTCACACACGTTCATTGTGATATGGGTTGTTTGGACTTGTTTTTCACGTCTCGTCATTTAGAACACGATGGGAAGGGTCTCGAAGCGAAACGGTGAAATTTTTGGAAAAGTTTACCAGGCCTGGGTAAGCCCATAGGCCTATACTGCATGGCTATTGGGTATAGGTCCATACGGGGTGGACGTTTTGGGGTCTAGGTGGGGACTGCTATGGGTCGGAATGGGTCATGCAAGGTGTCAAAGTCAAGCGTGTGTGGGGTAGAGTCAGAATGGCGTGTTTTTAAGTGCAAGTCGCGTTAATCTGCGCATGCGCAGTTGGTTGTAGTAGGTAAAGTGGTCTTTTTGGGGTAGTACAGGAAGGTATTTGGGGTAGTGATGGATCATCCTTGGTCCGAATGCGTCCTGGCAGGTGTCATTTTGTAGCTCTCGGGGTGTAGACCCCAATTTGGGGGCTGCCCACAGCATCTGTGATGTCATCGGTGAAGTCATCAGTACGAGTAGTAGCGAAAGTGGGCATTTAGGGGGCAGTGAAGGATGGTATTTGGTGTAGAGATGGACCACCATTGGTCCGAATGCGTCGTGGGAGGTGTCATGTTGTAGCTCTCAGGGTGTACACCCCAATTTGAGGCATGTCCGCAGCATCTGTGACGTCATCGGTGACGTCATCAGTACGAGTAGTAGCGAAAGCGGGTATTTTGGGGCAGTGAAGGAAGGTATTTGGTGTAGAGATGGTCTCTCCTTGGTCCGAATGCGTCGTGTGAGGTGTCATCTTGTAGCAACGCCCGCCCACACCAAACTCAATGCTTCTACGCTCTGGTGAAATAGCTCAGAAGCTCTGATTTTCTAGATATTCCATGGAATTGTCACTAATTCTTCGAAATGCAGTGACATCCGTCGTTACGCCTTAACCGGAGAGAGAACAACAACAACAACAAGGATGAGAACAACAACAAGAAATTTTTTCATATAGTTTATTCTCCCCAATGTTACATCATACCCATGCTGGGGGAGCCGCGTTGGGTATGTTTACAATTCAAGAAGACTCTTGTCCAATCAGAGGCCACCATTTGCATCTGTCATATTCGTTCCTGTACGTTAGATGTATTCTTGTCCAATCAGAAGTCTCCATTTGAGAAAGTTCCATCTTCGGCCATGTTCGCTCTGAACCGTTTGTTCTAATTATCGTCGGGCAGGCCAGGATACCGTTGAGGCAACATATTCTCAGATAGTTGTTTGCGCATTCTGAGTATTTATCAGTGCATGGATGAATACATTCACCCGATGGGAAGATTCCGTAATTTGGTCACGACGAACTAACATTGGTCACCCTATCTACGACCCATTGGAAGTTGGGGCGCTCTTCATAGGCCCGTCCCAAGACATCCAATTGGTCCACTTGGTCCAGCACGGGCTGTAGCGACGCCCGGTTAATGATGGTAAACGGTAGGTCAAATACCCGGATGTTACTGCTCGGGTAAAAGTATCGAAAAAATGGCCTTTGGTGGCAAGCTCTCACTTCGCCCACTGGCAAATCTCCTCTCTCCTCGTGCAAAGGTCACACCCAGCCAAGGGTACACCTTCAAGGCAGGTCAGGCATCGCTGGCGATGGTAGCGGAGATCTCCGGGCTCTCCCCTGGTTGAGCTGTAACCCACACTAAAGAAATCATCTATCATTTCCATAGTTATGGGCGGGTATCTTTTGGTAACTCTTTTGGGGAGTCGAGCGGGAACCGGCACCTTTTCGTCAATCTTCAACGATTGCTCGTCTGCCTTGGAATTGGCTGGCTTTTCCATTTGAGCGGGTCTGGTACAGGTTGTGAGAAATGTACATCTAACATGCGTGTTTCCGTATTGATAGTTAGAGGGGAGGTGACCGTCCTATCGACCAATCCGAAGCCATCATTGCGGAAAGCTCCTCCGTCTTCCATCCGGGTACTGTGGTTTTACATCCGGGTTCTCATCTTAAATCCGGGTTCTTCCATGTTTATTGTCACGTGACCGGAACCGGAGAGCTAGGAAGTGACGTTATCTTTCGCATGTACACGTACCTCTGGTGCACAGGCCCAGGTCCAGCATGTGAATAGTCAGTCAAATTTGTGTATGCATGTGTGTGTATGCGTGTGCGTGTGCTTGCGGGTACACGAATGTATCCTTATCAAGTACTTTAACGTGCAATCTATTCCCTATCAAGTACTTTCTGGAGACCTAATAAGGATAAAATCTTTTGAAATAATCGAACTCCAACTAAGAATGTCATTTTAAATTTGCAAATTCTCTATAAGAAACGATGTTTTTAAAGAAGTTTCTTCTATAAGAAACGATGTTTCTAAAAGTTTTTGGTTAAAAAAGTGTCTTTTTTGACGAGGTTACTATGCAACATTGTTACGACAAGAGCGTTCGTCAACAACAAAAAACATTGTTGCAACATTATTGCAAACATTGTTGACGATCGCTACAATGTTGCACCACGATCGCTACAATGTTGCACAATTATAAACACACACCTAATAAGGAACGTATGTGGGCATAGGAGTCTGTGTGTGTGTGTGTGTGTGTGTGTGTGTGTGCGTGTGTGTGTGTGTGTGTGTATGTATGTACGCACCACCACACACTACCACCACTTCCGCTTCCGTTCACGTGACCGGACCTGACCTTTGACCCTGCGCGCAATTTTTATCCGGTATTGTTAGCGCGCGTAGGGTCAAAGGTCAGTTCCGGTCACGTGAACGGAAGCGGAAGTGAGCTCACAGAGGTCATATGCAAATTATTGAGGTCAACAGGTGTCCAGGTGCTCTTGCAGAATACCGGATAATAATGGTGCGCATGGGTCAAAGGTCACTTCCGTTCAATATGGTTCATCAGAGATGCTCAAACTTCTTATTATCAATACATCTACAATATAGTTAGTGAGGCAGGTCTAATATTTCTCCTCACTCTTTCCTGTTTGACCAGTGTTTGCTGGTGTAACCCTGTTTGACCAGTGTTTGGTGGTATAGCCCTGTTTGACCAGTGTTTGGTAGTATAACCCTGTTTGACCAGTGTTTGGTGGTATAGCCCTGTTTGACCAGTGTTTGGTGGTATAGCCCTGTTTGACCAGTGTTTGGTAGTATAGCCCTGTTTGACCGCATAGCCCTGTTTGACCAGTGTTTGGTTGTATAGCCCTCTTTGACCAGTGTTTGCTGGTATATCCCTCTTTGACCAGTGTTTGATGGTATAGCTCTGTTTGACCAGTGTTTGTTGGTATATCCCTGTTTGACCAGTGGTTGGTAGTATAGCCCTGTCTGACCAGTGTTTGGTGTTACAGCCCTGTCTGACCAGTGTTTGGAGGAATAGCTCTGTTTGACCAATGTTTGATGGTATGCCCTTCAACGCCCGGTGGTGGTGGTGGTGGTGGTGGTGTGTTGTGTGTGGTGGTGTGTGGTGGTGATGTGTGGTGGTGTGTGGTGGTGCAGGCTATTGCTACGAACACACACGCACACACACACACACACGCATACAATAACACCCCCGCTTCTGCATACACACACAATACACACACACAGACGCATACACACTTGCATACACACACACACACACGCATACATACACACACACGCATACACACACACACATACACAAACGCATACACACACACGCATACACACAGACGCATACACACACATACACGCATACACACACGCATACACACACAGATGCCTAAACACACATGCATACACACAATATGACTGACTATTCACATGCAGGACATGAGAGCTTCTGGACCTGGGCCTGTGCACCACAGGTACGTGCGCATGCGAAAGATGACGTCACTTCCTAGCTCTCCGGTTCCGGTCACGTGACAGTAAACATGGAAGAAGCCGGATGTAAGATGAGGACCCGGATGTAAAACCACAGTACCCCGATGGAAGACGGAGGAACTTTCTGAAATGATGGCTTCTGATTGGTCGGTAGAACGGTCACCTCCCCTCTAGCTATTAATACGGAAACACGCATGTTAGATGTACATTTCTCACAACCTGTACCAGACCCGATGAAAGGGAAAAGCCAGCCAATTCCAAGGCAGACGAGCAATCGTTGAAGATTGACGAAAAGGTGCCGGTTCCCGCTCGACTTCCCCAAAGAGTTACCAAAAGATACCCGCCCATAACTATGGAAATGATAGATGATTTCTACAGTGTGAGTTACAGCTCAACCAGGGAGAGCCCGGAGATCTCCGCTACCATCGCCAGCGATGCCTGGCCTGCCTTGAAGGTGTACCCTTGGCCGGGTGTGATCTTTGCACGAGGAGAGAGGAGATTTGCCAGTGGGCGAAGTGAGAGCTTGCCACCAAAGGCCATTCTTTTCGATACTTTTACCCGAGCAGTAACATCCGGGTATTTGACCAACCGTTTACCATCATTAACCGGGCGTCGCTACAGCCCGTGCTGGGACCAAGTGGACCAATTGGATGTCTTGGGATGGGCCTATGAACAGCGCCTCAACTTCCAATGGGTCGTAGAGAGGGTGACCAATGTTACGTTCTTCGAGACCAAATTACGGAATCTTCCCATCGGGTGAATGTATTCATCCATGCACTGATAAATACTCAGAATGCGCAAACTATCTGAGGATATGTTGCCTCAACGGTATCCTGGCCTGCCCGACGATGATTAGAACAAACGGTTCAGAGCGAACATGGCCGAAGATGGAACTTTCTGAAATGGAGACTTCTGATTGGATAAGAATACATCTAACGGACAGGGACGAATATGACAGATGTAAATGGTGGCCTCTGATTGGTCTTCTTGAATTGTAAACATACCCAACGCGGCTCCCCCAGCGTGGGAATGATGTAACATTGGGAAGAATAAACTATATGAAACACTTCTTGTTGTTGTTCTCTCATGTCTAATCCTTGTTGTTGTTGTTGTTCTCTTTCCGGTCTGTTAAGGCGTAACGACGGACGTCACAGCATTTCGAAGAATTAGTGACAATTCCATGGAATATCTAGAAAATCAGAGCTTCTGAGCTATTTCACCAGGGCGCTGAAGCATTGAGCTTGGTGTTGGCGGGCGTTGCTACAAGATGACACCTTACACGACTCATTCGGACCAAGGATGGTCCATCTCTACACCAAATACCTTCCTTCACTGCCCCAAAATACCCGCTTTCGCTACAAGGTTCAAGGTTCTTTATTTGCTGATCACAGCGCCCGTTATCGAGCAGATATCGGACTGATGACGTCACCGATGACGTCACAGATGCTGCGGACATGCCTCAAATCGGGGTGTACACCCCGAGAGCTACAGCATGACACCTCCCACAACGCTTTCGGACCAAGGATGGTCCATCTCTACACCAAATACCATCCTTCACTGCCCCAAAATGGGCACTTTCGCTACTACTCGTACTGATGACGTCACCAATGACGTCACAGATGCTGTGGACAGCCCTCAAATCGGGGTCTACCCCCGAGAGCTACAAGATGACACTTCCCTAGACACATTCGGACCAAAGATGGTCCTTCACTACCCCAAATACCTTCCTTCGCTGCCCCAAAATGCCCACTTTCGCTACTACTCGTACTGAGGACGACACCGATGACGTCACAGATGCTGTACACAGCCTCCAATCGGGGTCTACACCCAGAGAGCTACAAAATGACACCTTCCAGGACGCATTCGGACCAAGGATGGTCTATCACTACCCCAAATACCTTCCTGTACTGCTCCAAAATGACCACTTTACTTACAACCAACTGCGCATGCGCAGATTAACTCGACTTCCACTTAAAACACGCCATTCTGACTCTACCCCACAGAAGCTTCACTTTGACACCTTGCCCCAAAATGGCTGATTTCTATACTACGGTCAGACTGCGCATGCGCAGACTATTGAAAACGGACGAACCATTAGTTTAGTCGGACGATGCTCCACGAGGGCTTCAAAATAAGACCTCATACGACACCATAGGATCATTAGGGGCTCACCTAGACCCCAAAACGTCCAGTCCGTATGGACCTATACCCCATAGCCATGCGGTATAGGCCTATGGGCTCACCCAGGCCTCGATGAACTTTTCCAAATATTTCACCGTTTCGCTCCGGGACCCATCCCATCGTGTTCTAAATGACGAGACGTGAAAAACAAGTCCAAGCAACCCATATCTCAATGAGCGTGTGTGAATTTCCCAGGTTGGACCTATACACCCATAGCCAGTATGGAGCTATATGGACCTACACAGGCCTTGGTGAACTTTTCCAAAAATTTCACCGTTTCGCTCCGGGACCCATCCCATCGTGTTCTAAATGACGAGACGTGAAAAACAAGTCCAAACAACCCATACCACAATAAACGTGTGTGAATTTCCCAGGTTGGACCTATACCCCTGTAGTAACTTTAGCTACCTAGATATTAGCCAGTATAGAAGACAGGCCTACCTGCAGGTTTAAACTGTGAGAGAAGCAGTCTATCACGTCTTGTCAGTCAAGGTCCAGTCTCTTCTCTGGCTTCTCTTGGAAGCCCGCGAGTTACTCTCATTGGCTAGAGGGCAATCAGCGCCCTCTACCAAGGGGAGAGAGAGAAAGGAGACAACTCTTGCAACATTAAAGCAATTGTCTCCCCTGCTACACTGACCTAATGTTCGTTAATCGTCGTGATATTCTATCACTGAAATGTGAGAAAACCTATTCTTACTACACTCTTCCCCCTTTTCTTTTTTGAGGAAGGGCGTACCAGCGACTGCAGTCTAAAACTCCAGCAAAGTATTCGCAAGGATAAAAAACATACCATAAAAGTACGGAACTGTACCTAAAGCTTCCTCTACTTTGAACTGGGCTAAAAACCGGACATTACCTAATAACAAACTACGTAATATTAGTCCGACAATAAAATACCCAACCCCAGATCATGGAAGCTGATCTCTAACCCCAACCCCCAGGTCGATTTTTCAACAGACCTCTAATTTCCCAAAGAAGACCCAAAGGAGCTGGAGCGAACTGGCCTACTTTAAGTACCAGTCCGACTCACTATGGAATCTACCTTTTCCCCCAACCTCCCCTTCCCCTCATAAATTAAGGGCTCACTCAATTTTATAATGTCAGCCCCTCTTAAACTGAGAGGCTGGCTACACTATACAGCCTGTCAAGAAACAGACTGACTAAGGAAATACTTGCCAGACTCTCCTAAATTGAGGGACCAACTATATCAGACAGTCCAAAAATATGTTTGACAAAATGCACCGGATATTTTATAATCTGTCAGCCCCTCTTAAACTGAGAGACTAGCTACACTATACAGCCTGTCAAGAAACAGACTGACTAATGAAATAATTGCCAGACTCTCCTACATTGAGGGACTGACTAATCAGACAGTCTATAAAGTTTTGACTAACTGACTATATCAGACAGTCTATCAAGTTTTGACTAACGACAATAACTTTTAGACTGTCAGCACTCGATGAGAGCTTGCTCAGTTTGAAAACCTATCAGTCCCTATTAAATTGAAAGACTGGCTACATGTATAATCAGGCTGATCAAGGAATAACTGCCAGACTTCCCTAACTAGAGGGACTGGCTATATCAGATATCCCATCAAGAATAGTCTGACTTAGGCAATAACTGCAAGACACTCAGTCTCTCAATAGTTGAGTGACTGGCTAACGAACATAGTCTGACTAAAACAACAGTAACTGCCTGTCAGTCCTCCATACATTGTGGGACTACTCATATAGCTCAAGGCTTCAGGAAACCAGTATCCTCTGTATGCATCAACAGAGACACACACATGAAGAATCAACGCATGTGAAACACCCGTGCACAAGGTGCCGCTAACACGTCAACTCAACATGTGGATGAATCTGCAGGACCAAAAGGAATATCGGAATCCATTGAGCAGAAGTGCACTGCGTTGCTGATGTTACCGCATTGCCAATGATCAATTAGCCAGGGTCTGAATAAACATATCCAAAATGATCCCCGAATTTGATCAGACATAATGCTCCACAGTGAGCATTCAACCAAACAAGGTCAAGGCTTGTCCGATGTCTGACTTTTATGTCAGACCCTGATTCAATAAATTTAAACCGGGATGACAAACACCGGTGCATAACTCACTGGGGCTTCCATAGAGAAGACACAAGCAGAGTTGTGGCCACAAACTCCTTTGGCCCTGTGTCTCCAACATGGATCGCCCCGTCATTCTCTCCCCTTGTTAAATCATCCATCACAATTCGCACACACCTCGGCAAAAACTCATTTAGCATCCAAGTAACTTCCATTTAACCAATGCCGAATGATGTGGCCAACCGTGAGGGTTGTTAACCCACAGATAAATTACCCAACCCGCCATTCAACAAACCCCTTCCACTACACTTTCACTCAAACCATTCTCCTAACCCCCTAAAAGTTGAACATATCTCCACTGCAACACACATTGCACATTTTTCCAACACATATCACATGTCCTCCCAACACACCGTTCTAAAATAGGTACACACACCACTCTGCAGAACACTCAATCTACCAAAAATAATCATTCTAAAATATAGGTCCACACATCACAAATCAACCAACACACCATTATCCAACACAGCACATCATTATCCAACATCCACACATATCACAGATTTCTTGTCAGACATTTTATCATTTTTTTTTATCTTTCCCCCAACAACCAAAAAACAACCTACACAACATCAAACCAAAATGTCACATCACCTATATCAAAATACAAAGACATCACCAACATCAAAATCAACTCAAAAGAGTGTGCTAGATGGCGCCACATGCCATTGCCCACTGCCAATCTGCATTGCCCCCCTAACATTACCAATGCTAAAAGAGAACTAAACTGAAGCATTGTCCAAACCGGTCATCATGCATCAACATTTTACTGCAGGAACCCCCATGTTCCCAATAACCAGGGCCTTCTTCCTAAAGTCAACGACACAGCCATAAGCGGACAGAAAGTCCGAGCCCAGTAACAAATCATGAACCACCGGGGCTACAACCATGTCTCCAAAACAGTTAAACCCTGCAATGGAAAGGGGAACCTGTCGAACCAACATTCCCATACTGGCCGTACCCTGAAATGCACCAGTTAGCTTAATGGGAGTGGATGACAGTCCCATAAGCCCTAACTTTCCAAATAATTCCGGACTCATCACTGTTACCTGAGAAGCAGTATCCACTATCGCACTCACTGGCAGGGACCCGACCCTGATCGGAACTACCATTGCCCCCTCCCGAGCCCCAGACACGGTAATGCCTCTAACGGCAGCAGTTGACCCGGCACCATCCGACGAGGCAGGTCCTCCTGTGGTAACCAACCCGTCCAGATTAGTGCGAATGGGGCAACTTCGACTTATGTGCCCTAATTGGCGACAAAGATGGCATCGTATATGGGGACATCGGAAGCTCTTATGCCCGTTTTTCCCACAAGAGTAACAGGTAACTCTGTTAATAGGGGCTTCACAGGCTACCGGTAGCTTGGGAGGAGTAACAAGTCTCAATGGAGACTCACCCCGACCCTCCCGTAAAAAATCCCCTCCCACAGACTCGAGTTTCGTGTAAACTAGACGGACCCCTGCTACATTCAAAGCTTGATGATTATACAGAGAGGCGTTCACACATGTCAACGCCTCCTGAATAGATTTGGGGTCTTTCTCCATAGCAAACAAAACTACAGCCTGTGGTTCATGACAACCTTTGAAAAATTGCTCCACCGCTATCGACTCGACTAACTCACGTGGAGCCCCCGGATAACCCTTCACAGCTAAATGAAGACCCCTATCAGCAAAATCAGCCAAAGTGTCATCGGCCCCTCGCTCCTCCACCTGCAACCGATGTCGGATTGCCTGAGGAGGCTCGAGATCGCCATACCGTTTGTCTAAGGCTTCAAACAGCTCATCGAAAGAATTACAAACTGCTTTCGGTAAGAAAGAGTAATACTCGATGGCCTTGCCATGCATGCACTCAGTCAAACGCTTTAGAGATTTGGCCTTGCTCCACTTCCGATCTTGAGCTTCTAATTCAAATTTAATTTTAAACGGCGACCAACCTTTGGCATCGCCGGAAAAAACTAATGTTTTCGGAAGTGGACGGCTGCTACTACGTGTAAAAGGTGATGCCCAGGGGCTACGGCCACGTGATGTTAAAGGGCTACGGCTACGCCAGCGTACTTTTGGAGGACCACGGAGAAGTCGACGTGATCTCAAACTCGCTTTATGTTGCCGGATAGGCTGCGAAACATTTGACTCTATTAACTTATCTCCCCTGTCCTCCTGACCAGGAGCAATGTCAGAATTACAACACATATAAGGGTAGTGGGAAGAGGTGCCGACATACTGACTGCGTCACATGACTTCACAGAATAGTCTTCTGGTTAACCTATTCTAAAGCACATACCAAGAATCTAACGATTCGTGATATGTGTTGTATCTCAGGTACGCTTTTATTGTACCTGTTCATGTGGCAACTTGGATGATATGACCACACGGCCCCTAGCACCGGCATAAGCGGTATTAGATACAAATCTAGAGCTATGATGGAAATGCTCTGACAACTCGTATACTGGTAATTGGTGAGGATGGACACATCAATGGATGGAGAGGAATGGCTACCTTTGTGCTCCTCCTCAACCTTACTATGTGAAGGGACGAAAGGGTCAGAGATGGGCACAGAAGGGTGCTCCACACTCTGATGATGCCCTGACCCCTCACAAGCATTCACCACTCCTGCATCCATACAATGTGCATGCTGGGTACCCTCAATAGAATTACATTCCCCACCTCCCAACCCCAGCGTTTGCACAACATTGACCACAGACAAACTTTCCTGCTCATCATTACCCGTTGTCAGCCTAACCGCACTGCCACCAGTTTGCAATGAACTAGCATCAGCCCCCACCCCTCTAACCACTGGACTAGTCCCCTGGCCCTGTATCATTATCAGTCCAAGTTGTTCCCCAATTGTTCCCAACTGAGTATTCACCCCTGTCAATTCTGCTCCGACCCAGTTTTCCAATTTACAAACCTTATGAACACAATCTCTCAGGCACTCAGAGATCCCCTCCTGGTTAGATACCAGCTGACCAATTTTGGTAACAAATAATGACTGGTTAGATACCAGCTGACCGATTTTGTTAACACATTCTTTCTGAACAGTTGCCAGCTGATCGATTCTGGCAATACATTCACCCTCGTTAGATACCAGCTGACCGATCTTGTTAACACATTCTCGCAAGCTCCAAGAGAGACTCTGAACAACAGATTCCCTTTCCCCCCTTAAATTTTGAATGTGATTTTCCATCTCAGTTCGCAATTCGCCTACATGTTTTTCAATTAAATCTGAAACATACTCAGGGCAAACGGAAACATCTACCCCACTAATAAGAGAATTCTCCATCAAAGGATTCTTCTGGTATTGTTCCATATTATGTGCATTGATACGTCTACTGGTACCAGTTCTGTCATGGTGTGAATTGTGGGACTCCACAAAAATGCAAATGAAAATATTCAATAAACTGCAATACTCACTTCCAAAATGGCTGCCATGAAATAAATTTACCTGCCTTACTTGATTTGTCAAAATAATATTAACCAGACTCGCCTCCAATGGTACAAATCTAGCTACAATAAATTCCAACCAAGCTGCAGGAAAAATAAAATGCGCAGCTCAAAATTTACCGGTCAACCAACTTGACAGCAATGGCTGTGATACACAATAAATTCTGTTTTCTGTATAAAACAGAAATAAGTAGTTGTATCAACTACTCACACTCAGTGAGTTTCCACTCCAGAAACTCACTAGAAAAAATGAAACTGAATGCACACACGTTACCGCAGTCAATGCGTTCAAGTGTGCTTATTCAACTCAAACCCATCAGGAAAAATGAAAAAGAACAAGACCCTTCAAAACAAGTGCATCACGCGTTACCACAGTCAACGCGTTGTTGCAACTTCCCTGTGGAGTCCAAAAACTAGAAACAAACCAAGCCAAATAAAATACAAAATAATCGCTGTCTCTAGTGGCCCAGTTAGTGCCTAAGGGCTCAATAGAATGTGTGTTGAATACCAAACAATCATCAAATGGTGTCAATCAATACCAAATGAGACGGAGTTATCAACAATCAAAGTCTATTTCTCAAAATAAATAGGATCAAAATTCACCAAGTTGGAATTTTGCAATCAACTAAATTATGGCTGCTTATCTATTCAAAATGGCCTTCAAATGTTCCCAAAATCAACTGGTGTTGCCCAACAATACCCGATTACACTCTAATCGGGTGCAATGTTGATGCCACACCAATTGTTTTTATTTTTTATTATTTTTTTTTTCAACTAAATGTAAGAGTGTGTGTTTTAATAAACACCAATCATTCAACCAAAATCAGATGGTGTCACTTGACACCACCAGACCACTATGTAATTGAGTGTAGCGCCGATATGTCAACACTCAAAAGAAAATTTAAATTTTTTATATATTTTTTTTTCAAAGTAAACTCAAGGATGTGTTTGAATAAACACTAAACTCTCAATCAAAATCAGATGGTGCCACTTAACATCACCAGACCACAATCAAATTGAGTGCAATGTGGATATGTCAACACTCAAATCTCAAAATACCATCTGAGTTTGTGTTGTAATGAATACCAAACAATCAACCACATTCACCAGATCAAAATCTGATTAAATATGGTACAAGTTTGTCAACATCCCACCACCACAATATTGACCGTTTATTTAAACTCAAAATAAATTAATAATAAATACTGTGTATTTCAGCAACACTGACCACTCACCCTTTTTACAGTGTAAGTCACCTTTGAGTACACCATCAAGGTTTACAGTGTATAATAACCACCACAGAATATGAGGTCAATTCAATTTGTACAGTGTAACTCACCAAATCAGAATGAACACCAGCAATTTATGTATTCACTATGAAAACTAACAGGTAGCATTGAGCTACATGTAACACTTCACGAAAAGCCACGCTTTGAGGATAAATTTTGACCAAGTCCAAAATAAACTAGTTACTGTACCAATATATTAGCAAATCTATTGAAACATTAATTTGAATGTTCTATGCCATGGCTAGCAAGAATTTCAATCAAATGAGAGAAAATCCTCCACATTCAACATAAGCACCAGCCAATCCCTCGCGCAATAGCTACCAGGCCAGGCCAGGTGAACTTGACGATGAAATTGGGCGAATTCCAAAAATTACTAAATTGAACTCTAGTCTTAGGCCATAGATTTTCAGTCAATGTCCCAATCAAATTTAAAAAAAAAACGACCACCGGAAAAGTCAACGTAGTTTGACCGATAATACAAAGTCAAACTAAATATTGCTATACAATTTAAGTCGACCACACCAGTGAAAAAAGGTCAACAGAAATTGACAGTGCTATAGACTCCCACGAGCAAGTCTCGATACGACAACCGTGCAAAACTATATCAGTGGCACAGCAAGAATAACCACAATTTGTCAGCAGCACGACTGATGAATCCATGTACATCACAAGGTCATGCAGTACATAACCTTGTATCCCAAACTCACCGAACCAAAAGGAAATGACTAATCTGACCGCGTTCAGTCACTAAAACTTCATCCCATGCTCAAAATCTTCTCCAAAAACCCCAACATTACCAACCCAACCAAGCACATACAAAATATAATTATCATGGAACAGGACTATGAACAAAACACAAAAATACACATATGGACACACAAACAGTACCGGTACACATACATGACAACACAAACATTAACATATAAACCATTCAAATATTGCACCTGTCAAAATCTTTATCCCAACTTCTAATCCTAATTTTCCCTACCAAATACTATCTCTGAAAAATCAATACATCAAAATTTACAAAATCATACTAAACTCTAGCTAAATCCAAGGTGCAATATTGAAGGCAACCAGCAGGCAAGTCTGCCCGCTACACTGGCCATCTAACCAACCTAAACAATTACAGTCCTGTTCCTTTAAATTCCCGAATGTAACCCTTCAAGTTACTGTCGTTGTTGTTGTTGTTCCAAATAACAACAACAACGGGTCAGTAAACTCGCAAAATTTTCAAAAGGAACGCGAACTCAAACGAAATGGTAAATTGGGGTAGTTCAAAATAACCCCGCTTCACTCGCGATAAATTATACCCAGACAAATATGGCAAATCAAGTCGATCTGACGAAAGAGAAGACTGTCAAGGGTCCAATTTTCGTCACAACACACACAGACTGGCTCAATTCACGGAACAATCATTGTCAAACCACTCCATATATTGCACAGAGCTTCAGAACTATTGCTGTATAATCTCTAGTTCACAACCAATGAAAGCCAAATCAATTTCATTTGGAAAATCCGCCATCGCGAAAAAACGTGACCATGGCGACGAGAGAAAAAAATAAATATTTCAGAACTTCGCTGCAAGCTCTAATTTTCACAAAACCCCGTTCATAAAGTAACACACTTCCAGTTTATATCGACCCAATCGTAACTGAAAGCCAACAAGTTTGTCAGGACTCTGAAATGAAGATTTTCACACCTCAATTTTCAAAAATGTCAAAATGGCCGCCGATCTTGGCACTGGACTCAGACCGCCATCCAGCGCAAATTTGTCAAAAAATTATCACAATTCTATGCTAGATACTTTAACTTCTGATCACCAATTGTAGTAACTTCAGCTACCTAGATATCAGCCAGTATAGGAGACAGGCCTACCTGCAGGTTAAAACTGTGAGAGAAGCAGTCTATAGGTCTTGTCAGTCCCCAGGTAGTTTCTTCTCTGGCTTCTCTTGGAAGCCCGCGAGTTACTCTCATTGGCTAGAGGGCAATAAGCGCCCTCTACCAAGGGGAGAGAGAGAGAGGAGACAACTCTTGTAATATTAAAGCAATTGTCTCCCCTGCTACACTGACCTAATGTTCGTTAATCGTCGTGATATTCTATCACTGAAATGTGAGAAAACCTATTCTTACTACAGATTCTTGGTATGTGCTTTAGAATAGGTTTACCAGAAGACTATTCTGTGAAGTCATATGACGCAGTCAGTATGTCGGCACCTCTTCCCACTTCCCTTATATGTGTTGTAATTAAAACATCCTTTATACAATTGATAAGTTCTTAATTTGAAGTTATTGACAACATGGAACTGCGTCCTATTAGACATATCACCTACCATGTTAGTTTTAAATCCTTTATCTCTTGTCCACTTCAGCTTATATAATGAAACGATGGACGTTTGTACTTTCTTAATGGGAGTATTTTTGGGAATATTAGTCACCCGTGGAGATAAATGTGATATACCAAGGCAATTCAGAACCGCCTCGACTGAATCTATCCATGAGATATTGCCACTAGAGTGAAGGGAGACAGAAAGCTTATATGCTTCCGAAACCAAGCTATCATCTTTTAGATTACACAATCTAATCCAAAATTTTATCATAGATATAATAATATCAAATGAAATGGGGAATCTCCCCATGTCACCACGTACAGCGGCATTAGATGTTTTGGAATGTACACCTAGAGCATACTTACAAAATCTAAGATGTAACTTCTCAGAATACATTTTTTCAAGGACATTTGATTTGATTTGATTTTTATTTCACCATGAATAACAATAATGCTTAGTAAACAAAATATAATAGTCGCGGGATGAAAACCCCGACGGGTTTGTTTTATCCCAAAATAATAATTATATTTACAAGGATGATAATATGCGGTAAATTCAATTATAGTGAGAAAATTCAATCTTGTATAAAGCAAAAATACAAATTGAATTTCCAACCTCCACAGACGGCAAACAAAATAGATGTCTAATTATGTTTCATTAATAAATACGATTTTATCCTTGATTTGAATAGTGACAGCGAAACGTGAAATTTTAACTCAGAGGGTAAATTGTTCCATATTTTAGGACCCTTTATTTTAGTACTATAAAAAGATAAAATCGCGATATAAATTTAATTTAGCCTGTCTAGTTGGTACCTGTGGACAGAAGATAATTTTGAAAAATATGATCTAAAATTGTTTGGAATTAGGTCTGTGTGATTGAAAAATTTGTCAACAAAAATTAACACCTGGTAGTCGTTCAATTGTTTCATGGACAATATTTGTAATAATGGAGCGGTATTGTCATATTTTGACGAAAATGTGATTAAGCGTATAGCCTTTTTTTGTAACAGCAGCAACGGTTGAAGATGGGTAGGATAAGTATTTCCCCAAACGATATTGCAATATGATAAGTATGGATATATAAGTGAGTAGTATAGAATGAAAAGAGTTTTTTTATTCAAATTATCCTTAATATGACGAATTACCCCTATATTCCTGCTAACCTTGTTCCTTATATCCTCAATATGCGAGAGCCAGTTTAATTTATTGTTAAACATTACTCCAAGAAATTTGAATTGGTCTACTTCTTCGATAGAGATTCCGGAAATAGATAAATCATTTTATGCTTTGGCATTTTACATTTCTTAGACGGACTTATCATAAATTTAGTCTTTTTAATATTCAAAGATAATCTGTTGCATGAAAACCAGTCGGATAGTTTATTAAGTTCCAACGTCATAATCTCAAACAAGAGTTTCGAATCGTCATCAGCGAAAATTACCGAGGTATCATCTGCAAAAAGAATTAGTTCAACGATGCTTTATAGAAATCAGAAAAAGAATAGGACCTAAAATAGAACCCTGTGGTACACCACATGATATTGGTTTGTAGGCTGACAAGGTATCATTATATTGTGTGCACTGAGTGCGA